>JAQIWU010000750.1:0-22148 GCA_034696445.1 Isotomiella minor | reverse complement strand
AGGCTCGTCTATTCGAAAAGTAAATTGAAAGACGTTGGTTAATTTGGATTCTTCCGTTGCCGGCTTTACTACTTCCGCCCTTACAGGACAATGGACATAGTTCCCTTCCACATATCCAATCTATAATAATTTCAAACCATTCATCAAAATATTACTCATGTCCTTGGAGGATATACTGATAAATGTATCAGTATTAGTGTATCCTCCAAGTTCATGTCAAATGCTAAGGTCAAAAAGCTATTAGTACGTGAGATGTGTATCGCAATACTGAGCCGATTTCAACAGGACGCCGAAAAACAATGTCATCAATATTCACCAAACGAGGACGACGCTTCCTACATTCAGAATAGAGAAAGTCAAAAACTGCAGTTGAAAATTTGTCAAGCCTTCCGCCTTACCCATAAATAAATGAGTTCGTGAAAGCCAATTCACAAGCTTGTCGCATGAGAAATCCTCCAAATATTTTATTGTACCGGTTTCTGTGCTGCATAACCAAAAATATAGTGTGCAAATTATGAACGGATGTTTTATAGGTTTGAATTACTTGTGGATGGCAAACAAGAACAGTTTTCAAGGCAGTATCCTTCATTCTGACACTGTCTGGATGAAGCTTACGAGGACTACCCATTCCATAATACTCGGACCCTTCTCCAAATTCATCGAGGAACATGTCATGGATCAAATGCCTCTCTTCTTCTGTGGGAGGCTTTTTTATCAGTGAATCCTGGCCTTGTGACTTCCTCAACTGCTGTCTCTCTATTTTGTTAATTCGTACATTTAGTACCTTGAGGATTATTTAAATTGCCACACCTTTGCCTAATTGAAGGTATTTCTTTTCCTCTTCCGTTTCTCCGATTAAAGGGTTGACTAGGGCTGCACCAGAATTCATAGGGTCTCTTGCCACAAGTAGAAATACTGCGTTCAATATTTTTTCATATACTCCGTCTTCATTCTTTTGATCTACAACAATGCACGATTCAATGGAACTTCTTCCTGCGTAGGTCACATGCCCCGTAAGACGAACATCTTCGTTGTTCTGAAACAAGGCATCCCATTATTTGAGAACAGCACAATATTTGTATATTTCTGGCGTACTTACCCTCATTTTTCGTTCCTCCAGTTGTATGCTGTCGACCAAAGCAGTCACTACGGAATATGGATTTTTCTTTCCAACAGAACGTGGGTTGAGAATGTGACGAAAAGCGCAATATACTACATAGGTACCAAAATAGTCTCTTTTCTTGGCGTTCTTGGTTTGTATTTTATTGGTCGACCATACCACTGAAGATATCCATGTCTTCCAAGACTCTTCCAATCCTAACATTGCCATCATAGGTCACATATCTTTCCCTTATTTCCAAATTGTCCTTCAGAGGAATTACAGCCGTGACGAAACTGTCTGACATTTTCCGTGGAGGTAACTACAATATCAAATTATGGGATGGTAAAAATCCAATGGTATACTAAAATCTTAATTAATTTAAGATTTACCTCGTCTACTGATTTGGGCAAGTACTCCATTAACCTCTGTCTTTCTAACAGAGTCTCTCTGACACCTTGAGGGCTATACTCTCTGGCTTGTCCAATGTCATGGGTGAAGATGTTGATCACTGAAAACGCCCATGAATAAGATTTAATATACCTAAGCCGGTATAAATGTTTAGTCCTTACGGTCGATTGATGTCAACTCGGGCTTGTCAGGGGGTGGGGTAATGAACAAAGTGTGTTCATGATAACCTCTTTTAGCCATGACCATTGTGGACGAGGATGGAAATTGTTTCTTCGCACATGAGACCACAGGACGCAGGGTCTGTATCATTGCTTTACAACAAGCAGTGGTGGGGCCAAGTGAGACCATGATCTTCAAACAACGCAAATGAACCTAAAGGGACCCTTTGTTTTTATTTTCACTTCACAAATTCTTAACTCTTTTTAGGAACAAAAACCATCGATCAGATTCTTTTCAACATGCAAAAGTTTTAGCCCGTTTCATATGGTCGTGGTCGGCAAAAGAAACTGGAACCCGACTCTGTCTTGGCCAATAATAAGCTTTGCTTCATATGAATGAATGAATGCTTGCTGCTATATGTCAAATCAAAGTTGTTTATTTATTTATATGAATTTCCAAAGCACTGCGCCAGGCATGTCATTTGCAATAAAGACCTATATTCTAAAGCACAACATGGATAACCTCTGTATTGGACCTCATAATCAGAGTGCTTCCGGTTCCTCGAAGAATCTTTTGGCAATTGCTCGATACAGGTTGTGAAACGCATAGATGGTAACAGTGATTATGGTCACAAAGACGAGTCCGAAGACTGTGGACATTACAGAATCGTCCACTGATGGAAAACAATTGGCCAATGAGCTCTTTCCCCTTTTATTGTTGGATCTTTTATTTTCACCCTCAAGAACATCCACTAAATTACGCATTTCTGACAATTGCCGAAACACGCTGAAAATAATAACATGTAAATTCTGAAAGTAACTTGGTTTACTTTTCAACTTACTCATGGTCGCTTTTAGAATTCTCACTGCTTCCCCCACGACCTCGACCCTCCTTGAAACTAACGCCAGCCCTAGTAGAATGGTCCATATTGCAATAGTCCCACTAAAATCTTGTGCTACAATTATTATTTTGTCAGATTTGATTTAGAGACAAAAATATTTTCGGTCGTAAGAAAGGATCAAGATTAAGAGATGCCTACACACTGGTAGTATTGATCGGGTCAAGAAGAAGACTTTTATACGCCGAGAGTTGGGATTTTGGGAACGGAGAGAGATGCCCGGAGATATTCCGGATGGATGGGAGACTGCAAATAGGGAAAATCTTCATTCCTCTGCACTCTGCATTCCCATTAAGAATTAACAGTGTACGAATTCGCATCACAATTTTATACAAAAGTTGTATTTTTGTAAACCACAATTAATTTTGTTAACGTCAGTCAATAATACAATACAACTTATTACGGACGGTAATCAAGGAATGTATAACAAGGATCTTAGTATTGCACAATGGGTATAGATAAAGTACTCATGCAAGAGCTATCACAGTTTATGACCCAATGGGTAGGTAGGGTCTTTTTCACTGTCCTTGGCTTACTTCGGTGACGAGCCACTTGAGGGATTTGGCCGTGAGGTATTCACACTCACACTGCTTTTATTAGGGCGTATGTTATGACCAAGTCACCGGGGCTTTTCCAGATAAGATTCTTAACAGTTCTGAGATCCATTTCAGGAGCGAGAGGATTTTCTAAGCAGTAAAGTTTGACGCGATCTTCCGGAGGAACTGAACTGGATGAATTTGTTTCCATTGTCGTTCCAGCTACATCTTCATCCATCTTTTCTAAAACGTGCTCCATTACTTTCCGCATAGAAATAAAGTCATTGGCGAACAGGCGTTCCCTGGAACAAGATATGGGCAACAGTTAGTTTAGTACAAACTCACCAATCTTCCTTCATCTTACTTTTTTAAACTCTTCCCGTTTAAAGCTTGTGGTGTTAGGAAAAATAAAATTTTTATGAATTTTGGGGGCGCACCATCCTCTAACAATTGTTCAGCAACCCATTGCGGAATAGCTTCCGCTAAACACGTCCTTTCTGCCTCTCCACCAGCATCTCGAACAAGAAATCTGTACATAGTTTTTCCACCTACAGGAACAAAAAGCACAGAACAATTTTAGGGGGCTGTAGTTTAGTTTGCATCGTCGGTATTATTTGTTTCCCACTCACCCTGCTCGCCAATAACGACAGGAGTATGAGCAGGAACACTGAAAAAACCATTAACAGAAGTGTCAGTTGGAGGCGGTTGATCGGGGACTGAATAACGTTTCCATTCTTCAAACAAAGCTTGCAATAAGAGCCTTCCATAGTTCACTACACGCAGAAAATAGAAAATTAGAGACCAGCAAGCTTTTTTAAAAATTTGATGATCTTCTACCTTTTTGATCGGTCTCTGCATCTAATGGAATGAGCCCTGCATCCTTAGCTGATACCCATGCTCCCAAACAATCGTGGCAGTCATTTTCATCTTGGGCTAAATGAATGGTAACCATCTGCAAAAAAATTAGGGAGGTATCTCAAGGTAAGTATAACAGCAAATTAAGGAAACCATACAGCAGTATGTAATCCAACGCTAAACCACGATGGGACATAAATGGATTTTGACTTGTCCTTTACTGTTTGCTCGAATTCCACTGGTCCTAAGTCTTCAACTTTTACAGCCTATAACAATTGACAATAGTACAAAACTAAACGGACAAAATCTGTAACCTGTGAAGGGTTTACCTTTAAAGCATCATAAAGCTGAACATGCCCTTTCGTGTCTTTGGTAAGAATGTGACGTTTGTCGCTTAGTATTGTGTGTTGAATGATTGCAGGTGCACCTTCAATTTCCATCAAGGGTTGTCCAGCATAAGCTTGATCTGAAACTAGACAAACAATGCGTACAAACACTAGTTAATACTAGAGCAATACAATGCATAATAGGTATGTCTATTACTGTAATCTTCGCCATGCGGTGACACCTGCGGTAATGGCCAGGCACGAATTGTAGAATCTGTTGTACCCACCCAAACCATTGTAAGGTCAGGGGAGAGACAAAGGCTTAGAATTGGGTTGGACTCAACAGCCAATAGAATGCTTTGGCAGTCACTGGTGCGGAGGTCAGTAAATTGAAGCCTACAGTCTTTGCCACCGGACACAACAAAATGAAAAGACTCTGGTGCCTAAAAACAACATGCGTACACAAATGCATTCAGATTTAATTGGATCAATGTAAAGTCATCCACAACTGACTTACAGCTAATGCCCAAACCCCTTGCGTATGGCACCGAATGGTTTGGATGCACTGCTGTTGTCCTAAAGTCCATAGTTTAATTGTACCATCTGAGCTTCCTGAAAGGCATTGGGAACCATCCCAGTTCAGAACAAGGGCTTTTACGTTGTCCATATGACCTTGAATAATGAAATGGGATAGAAGGAGTTGGTAAATTTTGATCTTATGAAATTTTTCCCACAAACATATTATTCTACCTTTCAATTTCATAGTTTTTGTATACCGACGTGTATCCCAAACTCTAAGAACTTTTTCAGTACTTCCCGAAACCTAATCAAAATATGCGAATCTCATTTAGGTTGCCAAAATATTTGACAAAGTTCAAGAAAGCGACTTACAAGTGTGTTTCCATCTGCGCTCATGGCAAGACTGTAGATACTACTCTTAGAACCTGTCAGAGCTGCAGTTGTAACCTACAATTATACCATTACATTCAGTGACAGTTTCAAAAGATGGTTCTAATAATTAATCACATACCGTATTTTTAGTGGCTGTAAGTGCAGTCAAAGTGTTCACATCCCACAAGTAAATGGCACGATCAAAACCTGCAGAAGCTACAGTCTCCTTCTCCCTGGAGTAGGCCAACGCTCTGACATAGTCCTTGTGGGTTCTCAAAGTGGACATACAGAAACCCTTGTGAGCATTCCATAATTTGACGGTGCAGTCGTTGCTTCCAGACATTACATGCTTCCCCCCACAGGTAAGTACAATGTTATTCACCCAGTCTGTATGGTGTTCCATAGAATGAATATACCTGCAGGTAGGACAGAATTTTGTCATTGTGGTCAAATGCAAACAGCAAATTAAATTTGTACCGGATCTGTCCCTTGCCGACGGCCCAACTTCTGATGACACCGTCTCTCCCCGCAGAATGGACCCTGTGTACATTTGAGAAATGAATTAATGTGATAAGGGCAAGTGATGTCTTGATAATCGGTGCATTATCTGAGTTTATACCTATCCAAAGCTGCATCATAGAGAATGCTTGCTACCCCAGAATGATGTCTAAAAAAGAGAAGTAATTCAAAGTCAATGTCAACTGTTCACAAGTTGGATTATCCAGCAAGACTGACCTAGTCTCCTTTTCAGCCCTTATCGTAAAACTGACTTGTGTCTTCCGTTTTCCAATCCTTTCTTCGGCCATTTCTTCCGTCTTTGGTTATTAGCATTAGCACACAAATGACAAGTAGGCAGTACTACTCTGCTGGGGTCAAAAGGTAAAGGTTCATCCTGCTCCAAGTCATTGTCAATCAATCAATCAATCAAACAATTGCACCGTTTCAAATTCAGTCTTGCAAAAGAGGTAATTTTTTTATGAAAAGTATTTTCAATTTTTCAAGAGATTTCACTTTCACCACCATTCCAGCCAGCCAACACAGTGCACAACACAACAAAACCCAAGTCCGAAAAAGTGGGGATATTGAGACTTGAGATCGAGTCAATAACGCAACTTGAAGTGCATGCAGAAGTTTGAGAAAGATTTGATTCAGTCACTCAATTTATTTAGCTGCCTTCGTCAACATTAACATTAAAAGATTTCATGGGTTTGGCCGTAAAGCATAACATTAGCATCAAAGTTATGTATACTGAAAGTAAAGAGATGGATGGGTCCAGAGAAATAATAAAGCATAATTCAAAGTCTTGTAATGAAACGTATTAAATTAGAAGTGTCTGCTTTGGCACAGGACATCATTCCTTCATTCAATTTCAAACTCGGCTTCCTTCTTGCTCGTTTATCATGTGGCGCAGGAGTTCCAAGCTAGGGGATACCGGTGTGGGTGTGCCAGGAGTGCCAAGGGAATCCCTTTCCTGAACTGGTGTCTGCGTCCCAGCATCCCGCATTTCCACGGTTCGGACCCCATGGGAAGAGGAGGTAGAACCACCACAGGAGGGACAGTTGACTACTCTCTTATTGTGTCTTCTTTCCTCAACTGTAGAAGATTCCGTGTCGGTCTAATCATATACGTTAAATGTTAGATATTGAAGTTACAATTAGTCCTTAAACTCTGCTCTTTTACCTTTAAAAATACATCTGAGGATGAAGATGTAGAAGTAGACGAGGAATTTCTCCCTTTCTTGGGAGATGTGAGTGTGGATCTTGAAGGAAACTGGCTTCCTGTACATGCAGTTGGAGAAGACGCTGCTGCTGCTATTTTCTTCGGAGACGATAAGGGGCTTTGGTTATTGTGTTTAACTAGCACAATATTCACACCCATGTTTGGTAACCTGCTGGCGCTTTGCGAACGCTGCTTAACTCTGCAACCAGAACCACTAGTAAATATTTGTCGTCAGAAAATTTGTACCAACTCAACTCACCTATTTTTGGAATCCACCAATGAAGAATCTTTAACGTCTTTAGTCATTGATGCAGAAGGTGAGTCGCTTTCTGATTTTCTTACCAAACTCTGAATAGTGATACTGGAAATATTACTACTAATACTTTCGTTTTGGCTGTTAGGAACTGTAGGTGAAGATGCAGTATCTGGTCCAGTCAACCCACTGCTGGGAGAATTGAGAGAGGAATTGGGACTTCGGTAGGGTGGGGTCAACGTTGGGAAGAATCTCTTGGGTGACCCCAATGGAGGTGTCGTTGGAGTGGTTGAATTGAACCAGTTGGTCTTCACTGACTCATTTGCCCTTCGTGAAGGTGTCGAAGCAAGTTGTGCTGACAGTTTACTGAATCAAAAACATAATAGATATAAGTGAACAGAATATGAATATAAGCATCAAAAGTACAAATAAAAACTTACCTGCCACTTGCAGAATACGAGAGACTACTACTACTCTGTGGCGTCATGCTTAGGTTACCAGCACCCTGAACATTTGGTGTTGAATTGCCAACAAGCTTGGAGCTTCGCAATAAATTGTTTTTGCGCAATATAAATGATCGGTTGTGAGAAGACTCCGTAATAGAGCCGGAGGATCCGTTGCTTCCAGTTTCACCACTTCCACCACTTCGAGGATTTTGGCTCATCAAAGAATTCCGTCTGGAATATGCTGGGGCTAAACGCCATAACAAAACGGATCAGCTACAGGCATATTATTACAACAAATCTGTGCTCCTTACAATTTCCTAGTGATATTGACCGTTTATAGACAGGAGGGGCAGAGGAACGGAGTTTGTGATACATCAAGTCTTTCATTCCAGAAGGGGTAGTCACTGAACTAGACCGAAATACATTTTCATAAATCTCGGGTTTTAGCAAATGTTTCATCCAATTCCCAAACTCTTGCTGACATTCGGCGGCTAAGTAGAAAATTCCAAACGACTTGGCTACAAACAAAACATGTACGAATAATATTAGATGCAGTTGTTCATTTTTAGTAAAACTTTTTAGTTCAACTGTAATTTACCTTCTGCACTCGTGGAACTGGTACTTCGGTTAAGCAATTTGGTTTTTGGTTTAACTTCAATTTTGAATGCGAATGGGCGTGAATGGACTTCCTTTGCTATTGAAATTTCGCACGAAGTTTCGTGACTGTCCAAACTAATATTCAAACTGTCTGGATCTGAGCCGATCTGTAACTTGTTGTGCGAATATAATTTTGCTGGGTGTCTTGTCCATCGAGGATGAGGTGAAAAGCCTGTTTGAAAAAAATACGTACGGTTTTTGAAAGACAACTAAAGTATTTTCATACCTAAGCCAGTGTTTGCAGATATCGTGCCTGTTAGACTACTAGATTTGATCAGCAGAGTGCACCCAGGGGATTGTCGTAAATGTAAGATGCCGCTTAGAATGACGTTAGCGTCGCTCAATGACGGCGAATCCCGAGAGTTGTCAGGGGAGGGCACAAAGCAATCTGAACATGCCTTAGGAGAGGACTTCTCATCGTCATTACTTCCCACCGTTACTGTAGTAGACTGCAGTGTTTTGTTTTCTTTGGCCACTTTCTCAGGTGAAGCTGCTTTTGGAATATGAGTTCGAGGAGCGGGTACTGGCTTCTTACGTTCGACACCAGCGCTAGGCTTTGTATTGGCAGATATTTCAGGTGCAATGAGATCTGGTTTTGTCGTGTCGGATGTTGTGTCTGCTTTCTTAGTTAGATGTGCCACATTATCTTCATATGGGGCTGGCATCTCCAAATCCAGAGACACTGTAGGTGGCATTGTTTGTCGATGTAGTAATATATGTGGATGTGGCGTCGGTGTTTCTACATTGCCTTGCTTTCGAAGTCCTACCCGAATTTTTTCGGGAGCAGACTTAGAATTGATAAGGGGAGGTCTTAATTTCCCTGCCTCTGTTGGATCATCATCAAAAAACGTAACTGGAGGTCTAGTACTGAAAGCAAAAATCAGAGTATGAAATTCAAACCTTCACGCAACCACCATAATTCCAAGAAAGCACAAAATACCTAGTAGGCGATGCCCCTGTAACAGTCATTCGTCGGCGAATGAGATTTCGCGGACGCGGATAAAGTTTCCAAAATCTGTGACAAAAAATAAAATGAAACACTCAAGACAAAGGTGTATGGAAATACAAACAATGAAAATGAAAGTTTCATTACCTGGAATGTGCATTGCTCGTTGCTGTATTTTGAGAATCGGACCCCGAACCAGACCCTGAATTCATTCCCCCTAAACATGGTGATCTAGAAGGATCATCAGAGTCAGCAGTGTCAATCGATTGTGCTGCCGTCAGAACAGGTGTAGAAGAGGAATTTTCTGAGCCAGACAAATTATTCGTTGTCTCTTCGGCCTTCTGGCTTTCCGTTATTTCGCTGTTACTAATGAGAATAATTCTATTATTAGAATTATTATTATTACAATCCCTAACGCCACGTCGGTGTTAGGGACGTTTCCTTCAGGGCAAGTTTTGGATGAAGTGTTTTATCTATAGTTTATCTTTGTACCACAACAAAATGTAACCGTAAAATGTGAATTAAAGCTATTTATATCTTACCACCGTATCTAAATAAAACAAGAGTGTTCAATACCACCCCCAGAGCTTTGCCCTCAATTTCAAATGGATAATTAAGCAGAGCATCTATCATTCAAATAAATAAAACATTAATTCCTTAAGCCATGATTTATCTGCCTTTTTAATTACTCCAGATAATCCCATCGTATGGAATTTTAAGATCGCCAAAGAAAAATAGTATCATGCAGAGAATGGTTACGAAACGAGCGAAGCCCACCACCTAATGTTCATAAATCATTGTTAACTTTGACCTTGACCTGAGATGACAAGCAATTGGATTATGATTTCTCACCATGTCGATAATAGCCAAGATCTGAATTCCCTTTTGAAAGGGTGTGGCACATGTAGGATTCTGGCTGGTGCATGCTTCTTCTCCCATCTTGTCTTTTCTCAAGTAAAATCGCTGCTTTTCAGACTATCAGACAAGGGGGGAGTAGAAGTAGACTGTGAGTGAGTGTACCCTTATATTTTTGCAGACAGAAAGTTGAAAGGTCAAAAAGTCGAAGTTGGGGCATGTACATTGAAATCCGAAAGTGGTTGCCTGGGGCACCTGATTGTCATTGGAAGCTGTGTTGTCCCAAAATGAATGGTCAATCAATCAAAATGCCACCAATGAAATGAGAGATGATTGAACTGAAAATATTAAAGTAAACTCTGCAATTATTTTATTCCATGCCAAGACCGATTACAAAAGAGACATGCAGATATGACAGACATTATTATACAGAAGTATTCTTTAGCATTTGGTTTTGGTGCGTTGACGTTGGGTTACTTCTTCACAAACATCCACACGCAAATCAGCATGTAAATCCGATAAAAGAACCAGAGAATGTAGATGATCAAGTGTGCCAGCAAAAAGTATCCCATTATCAATCCTATCAGGCTGAGGATCCAAAGAATTCCAGCACCGATGAGAGAGATTTTGCACATTCGCATGTCCCCCTATAACAGTAAAATTAATGTTACGAATTGTTTATAATGTCACACGGATAAAACTTGCATTTTTTGCCCCGAGGAACAGTACCACATCGAGGACGACATCCCCAATGACAAAAAGTAGCAGGACTATAAATACCACCGGATTTGGCGATTTGGCGATTCCGTCATTTCTCGCGTCTTTCCATAGTGTGGAACCCTTAATCACTCCTATTCTCCCCGAGGGTACTGAAGTTCGCGACCTTGCATATGATGAAGCGCTAGGCATGTACACTGATCTCGTACCTGAACTTCCTTCTACCGGAAAAGCAGTTCAGAAGACATGGGAACAACCCATCTTAAACCAGCAACAACAGAGATTGGTCTCCAATACACACTCTCCTCACGACAAAGCGAGAATGCTTGCAGTAATGGACAAGAACTCAGGAGCCTGGCTCCAAACCATCCCATCTCGCTCATTGGGAACTCATTTGGACAACCTCACTTTCAAAATTTCGACGGCTCTAAGACTTGGTTGTGAAGTTTGCACTCCCCACGATTGTCAGAAATGCGGAGCCAAAGTTACTTCTTATGGACACCACGGTTTATCCTGCATGTTCTCTGCAGGCAGACACTCTCGCCACAATTCAATCAATGACATCATCTTGAGGGCTCTTAGATCTGCAGGAATTCCCGCGGTGAAGGAATATACGATCACAGCTGGGGACATCAATTTGCGTCCGGATGGAATGACAATGGTGGCGTGGGGTCAAGGCCGAAACATTCTATGGGACTTCACCTGTTCAGACACATTCGCACCAAGCCATCTACCAACAACTTCCCTACACGCCGGAGCAGCGGCCGTTGACGCTGAAAAAGGAAAACGCCGAAAGTACGCACCCTTGGAGGAGACGTACTTCTTCACCCCAGTAGCGGTAGAGACGTCGGGGGTATGGGGACCAGAGGGACTATCATTCATCCGGGAGATCGGCACTAGAATAATGATGGTGAATGGAGATCCCAGATCAACCTTTTATCTCATCCAAAGGATTTCACTTGCAATCATGAGAGGTAACGCAATGTCAATGTTAGGAACGTTACCCTCTGGGGCAAGTTTGGATGAAGTGTTTTATCTATAGTTTTTATTTACACCACAAAAAATATATATAATATCCTTTGTCGAGAAAAAAAAAATAATAAAAAATTTTGTCGGTCAGTAAAATTGCATCATTCATGCCAATATCGGGGAAAGCTAAAAATCGAAGCTAATGACATGCAGGTTACAGTTCATTTCATTGAAACGACCTTGTTCAATCAAAGAAACCTTCCAATGAAAATGAATAGAACAACTTATCGAACAACTTATCGAACGTCAAACCAAGGTCGATGACCTCTCGTTAGCGAAACCATGCATTTAAGCGTCTCGCAATGCCCCAAGACCCAACAGCCGTGCATCCTTAAGTCCCATAGGCTGAGAGGAGACGTACGCCACGCCTACACTTGTTTCATCAACACAAAGGAACAGAGAGCAGAGCAGCAGCAGGTCTGTTCCATCGGCACACTGGGATAAAGCCATTGACCTTTTGCCTGTGGTGTGGGCACAAAAATTCATCCATGACGTCATGCCGACACTGTGTGGAGTGGAGCAAAACTGGCTACCAGATCCAGTCTGACTTTGAATCCATTCGTGTGTGGTCGATCAGTCAAACTCGAAGGCAGAGACAGAGAAGAAGTCAATGAAGTTTTTGATCTTATCTTTGTGGACTAAAAACGACTTCTCCGAAGAGCAAGAAGGATAAGGAAGGATGTCTCAAGGACGGAATATCTACCCTTCAGCGGCGATGGCTCCTCGCAGTCAAGATACGAATGGCGCAGGGACGACGACGACGGCGACTCCGTCACCACCTCCACTGGCAGTAGTCCCACGTCTTCACGCGATGTAAATACAATATAGAAGGTGTCAGTGTGTCAATTTGTCTTAATCGTAACCCTTTTTTATGCAGAGCTACCAAAGCTATTGTGCATAGGTTCTCCCGGATCTTCGGGAACGACGTCCAAAATCCTCAGGCTCAACGGATCCTCGCCACTATTCCCCCACGCATTGCAGAGGACTTGTTTAAGAGCACGTTGGAGGATAGAAAACTGTCTCTCCCCCTCCTCAGCTATGTGTTGAAGACCAGGGGGCATTTATTCACGTCCTTGGACGTGAGGGACGTACGAATTGGACGCTTTAATGACGCCGCCGCTCAAGTCTTGGTGTCAAGTGGACAGCAACTCACGTCTCTGTTCCTCTATGAAGCTTTGGTAAGCACGAGCTCCTTCCTCGGAATGATCCCAATTTTGAAGAACCTCACGACTCTGGAAGTGACGATGACCCCCGCCTTCAATGATGACGTCTTGGCGTCCGTGGCCTCGAACTGCCCTGCACTACAGGTCCTTAGCATCCGGTGGACAGGCGTGGGGGATAAGGGATTAGCGGCTTTGATTAAGAACAACTTGGCGTTGAAGACATTGGATGTCGTACAAACGAAGGTATAGGACATTGACATTTGTCATCATACAAAGTCATTTATCTTTGATGATTCTTCCCCAGGTGAGCATGAGTGGAATCCTACTGCTCCACAGCTCCGTCATGAAAGAGTCCTTAACCAGGCTGGGTTGCGGAGACTGGGGAAGAACTTTAAGAACAGACATATGGACCTGTGAAACAGTCCTCTTTGGCTTTAAGAACATTAACGAGCTTGCCTATGATTTTTGCCTGGAATGTACGTACCACCACAACATCTTGTCTTATAGTCCAATGACCCTAATTTATGCATGTTTTTACAGGGTGGAGTGAACAGATAACGCTTTATACCCACGAACTTGAACGCCGCGGAGTCACGCTCAAGAACATCTTCTTATAAAACGCACATGCATGCAGCTCGTCAACCCTCGTCAATGAATTTAGGTATACAGTTGGTTTATAGTTATGGGATGATGAATGATAATTCCAAATTCAGTATAATTCTAAAATCTTGTAAGGTTGAACTAATTAAGAGGCAAACACACAATATGGATTGTTGAGGATATGGATATCTTGATATCTTTGTTAAAAGATTCGGCAAAATTGGTATTAATGAGAACGATTTGTAAGAAGGATGGAAATAAAACCGTATTTTGTAGACACCGAACTTTGATTTTATTATTTGTTGGAGTAAGAAAGCCAATTTGGTTTAGTTAGCTTATCTGTCAATTTGAATTTTTATGTTACAGTTTGCTAAAAGACCTCCGTTGTCATTTTTGCATATTCAATAAGGGCTAAGGGTTGATTGATAAGATAAGATGATGTATTTATTTCACTCGTTCATTTGTAATTTGAATTTGCTTTTATTTATAGCTACACATTCATTGACTTAAACACTTTACAAGGTTTCCACAAATTCACACTAGATTTGACTTAATTCCAATTGTCCTTGCTGCTGTCTCTCTTGCTTTTGTGGTAAAATAAAACAGTAAAGGCAATTAATCAATTACTTTTCTACTTTTAAATCACAGCTTTGTTAAGCATTCCTTTAAAACGCTAAAAGAGAGACAAGACAAAACGTGATGTGATTTTGGTAGGGCTCACTGGTTTTCATACACAAGCAGAAATTAGTATTAGTAAATTACGTATACATGCTAGAAAGGAAGAAGAATGCGCTTTCTTAAGTAACATTTTTATCGGACAGTTCAATTTAGATTTAATGGTCGAGACGAAGAGTGTGACGATTCTCAAAATAAAATATAATACTACAGTGTACAGAGTTATTTGTTGCGCTTTTTTGCCTTTCCGGCTTATTCTTGACTTGACAGTAGTATAAAAAGACAAAAAGACGTTGTGATGATTCGACAGAAATTGTAATTGTTGCAACCCCTCATCCTTTTTTAAGACACAATGGAGGAATCTCTCAGCCGTTTTCATTTAGCAGCCACAGTAAGCCCCGTCCACGCCGTACGTTGGTCCGTCTCCGTCCCCTCGACCCCCAAGACCAAATCCTGCAGATCGGTGATCACTCTCCCAGAGTCCAGGGGTTTGAATGATCTTTTGAACCAGCTCTTCGAATGCCGTCTGGACCCCTTCTTTCGACTTGGCACTCGCCTCAATGAACAGCATGGCGTGACGACGGGCAAATTGAAGGCCTTCCTCTCGACTCACGACACGATCCTACACAAAAAAAACAAACATTTTAAGTCCTTCAAGAAGAGCTGGTTGGTGTCATCATTTTCTTCTATACCTTATCGATCTTATTCCCAACCAGCATCTTGACAATGTTTTGCTTCGTGGTGTACTGTTGCAGTTCGCCCAGCCAGGGATCCAATTTCTCAAAACTACCTCGTGAGGTCACGTCATACACAAGAATGGCCCCTTGTGCCCCACGGTAGTAACTTGGTGTGAGGGTCCTGAACCGTTCCTGACCTGCCAAACAAAAGTAAAACATCGTCATAAAGTCTTTTTACTTCGTCAACAACGAACCTGCTGTATCCCAAATGGCTAACTTGACCAAATTCCCATCAATGTCCACCGTCTTCACTTTAAAGTCAACTCCAATCGTGGCAGGCTGGTCAGGGTCGAAGACATCGTCAGTAAACCGCAACAATAAGCTAAAACCAAATGAAACACATTATAATCTTATCATCATTTTACACATCCAAACAAATTAGTCACTAATTTTTACCTGCTTTTCCCTACTCCAGATTGACCAATGACCAGAATCTTGAGCGTTGTTAAAACTTCATCTGAGGATGCCATTCTGAGGTTGATAATTACTTGAAATTTATTAATTGATAATAAAAAAAAGAAAGTTTGATTCTGTGATGATGACTGTTTCTTTGATGATGATGATGATGTCAGCTGGAATTGAGAAAATGGTTTTTTTTGTTCATCAGATGATCGTCTTATTTTGATGCGCAGTTGCTTGCAACACGTAGTCAAATTGATTGATTGATTGAGGCCATGTAATTTATTTAATTTCCTTAGACTTTGGCCTCTTTGAGGAAAACCTTTATTTAAGGATGGCAAGTCAACAACTGAGGGCCAAAGCCACCCTCTTCAAAAGACCTGAGATTGGATCCTTTTTCCAAGCTCAGCCAAAGTTGGAGAATCCTTTCCTCGCGGATGGGTTCCTACGAAGGTCCCTTCAGAGGCTGTTACCTGCGGATGTAAGTCTTTTTTTTTACTGTGTGTCTTTTAAAAGAGCTAAGATTTAAGTGTTTCTTTGTAGATCTACGATGTGGTTTCTACAGACTTGACTACTTTTGGAGAAAGGATTCGGAACGAATGTGAACCACTGGCGGATGAGTGTGAGAAGAATCCACCTTATCTCTCACAGTTTGACCCGTGGGGGAAGAGAGTGGATCAAATAGGTATGCCTACTGGACTTTATTTGGTGACTATAAATGACCAGTTTCTTAATTTCTCTTAGTGACTTGCAATGCCTGGAAGACGATGAAGAAGATATCCGCAGAGGAGGGGATTGTCGCTATCGGATATGACAAGCAGTATGGGGAGTATCGAAGACTCTACCAGTACGCCAAGGAACTCATGTTCGCCCCTTCATCAGGGTTGTACAGTTGTCCCTTGGCCATGACGGATGGGGCAGCCAAAACAATCCAGGTAAGATCTATCATCTTTATAAAAACTGAAGGATCTAAAAGGACTTGGACACATTTGTCTTTTCAGAGCCTGCAGATAAAGAAGTTGGACTTTGCCTTCAAACGCCTCACATCCCGGGACCCGAAGGAGTTTTGGACCTCTGGTCAGTGGATGACTGAGAGGAGGGGAGGATCTGATGTGGGGAGTGGAACGGAAACCGTTGCCATTCCAACCTCGGATGGAAAATACACCCTTCACGGCTACAAATGGTTCTCCTCGGCAACGGACGCGGATATGGCGATCACCCTGGCAAGAATCGCGAACCCGGATGGAACTGTCAACTCGGGATCCACAGGGGTCTCTATGTTTTTCCTCAAGACTAAAAACGAGGACGGCTCTCTAAACAATATTGAGGTCATGAGGTTGAAAAACAAGTTGGGAACCAGACAACTCCCCACGGGGGAACTTTTATTGGATGGTGCGGAAGCGGAGTTGATTTCAGAATTTGGACGTGGGATCCCTTCAATCACACCCATGCTCACTGCCACTCGGATTCAAAATGCCATCGCGAGTGTGGCAGGGGTCCGAAGATTACTGAACCTGGCGAGAGACTACAGTACTCGAAGGGTCTGTTTTGGACTCCCCATTGCAAAGTACCCTTTGCACATCAATACTATGGCCTCTATGGAGGTGGAGTGTCGAGGGGGAACTGCCCTGCTTATGGAAGTTGTGCGGTAACCTAAATTCTGAGACAACTTGGTTTAGTTTATGGAATCTATTTTTTTTGTATACATAGGTTGTTAGGGCGAAGTGAAGCAGGAACCGCAGATCCGGACGAAGAACACGTCCTTCGCCTGTTGACCCCAGTCATAAAGCTGTACACAGCCAAGAAAGGTATGTCCTTAATGTCCGAGGGACTCGAGCTTTTCGGGGGACAAGGCTACATTGAAGATACTGGCATTCCAAAACATTTCCGTGACGCTCAGGTACATATTCTCATTCAAGATAAGATAGAAGAGTAATCTTTTTTTATTTTTCAGGTACTGCCCATTTGGGAAGGAACCACCAACATCCTCTCCCTCGACGTTCTACGTGCCTTGGCAAAGTCCAAAGGCGAAACAATATTTGCCCTTGATAGACTCTTGCATAAAAAGTTGAAAAAGTGCGAAGCCAGGCCTGAGCTGGGACCTTTTGTGGATATTGTAAAGGCTCGAGTGAAGGAGCTCATAACCACGTTACAGGAACAAATGGTATGCTACTACGATGGTACTAAATCGTAAGACTGAATTTTTTCTGTAAATTTTTAGGTTCAGCAATCCTCTGCTCGCGTGTACGCCTTTGCAATTGGAGACGTGGCCATAGGTAAAAACTCCACTCCAGTTACAAAATTTTATTCATGTTATAATATTATCTTCTGTATGCAGGAGCTCTACTACTGGAGCATGTGGCTAGTCCAGTCTCCTCAAAATGTGACCTGACAACTGCCAAACGATGGGTGGCCCAAATCCCGAAACTTGAGGAACAATTGAGGAAACATGCCCTCCAGGGGTTTGAAGAGTCGACTGAACTTGTCTATGATGGATACAAAGAACCCGAATAATATATAGGCTTTAAACTTTTTTAATATAGTATGTAAGTAAATAATTCCCTCTCGTTTTCCTTTTCTATGTCATTTCATTTCAAAAGATGTATAATAAAAGAAACTTTATTTGCACTTTCCGGTCTTTTTTTGTACTGAAAAGTTTCAATTTCAGAGTTGAAAAGGCACAAAAGTTGACATCAAAATAAATAACGTGCGTCACTTTTTCACTGCTTCTTAGACGTGTACTTTTGAACTAAAATGTTCACAGTCCAGTAAAATGTTATCCAAAGCCCAGTGGAAAGGAAGCCGGACCAAACCGCGGTGTGACTGAATCCCCACCCACGGATGACGATGGACCGGAAAGCCTCATTACTCAGGGTCCCTGGGAGACAGTACGAGAGCTTCTGAAGGACCAAGGGGAGTGCCTCCGTGGGCCAGAGGGCCCCTGCGAGGAAAAAGTTTGGCATCATCATTGCCAAGGCGAGGAGGATGCACTCAATCTCATCCCTGCAAAGGGAGGCGAGGAGGAGGCCTAGGGAGATCCCTGCCAACCCGTTGAGGATCACGAGGACAAAGGCGAGAGGGGCCGACCCTAGGATCTGGAGGTTAAACACTGTCACAAACACAAGGAGGCAGAGGGAGGTTTGGAAGATGAGGATGATGCCTTCAGTTATGAAGTAGGATGCAAGGATCTCCCACTGACGCGTCCCTGCGACCCTTGCCCTCTCCATCGTCCCCTGTTTCTTGTCCCACATGTACGTTATGGAGCTGCTTGCCAAGGGGAAGAAGAGTGCGACCCTATGTAAAAGACAAATAAAAGGTCTGTTAATTAATGCCTAAAAAACCACCCGTCTCAACTTACCCCACAATCATCCCAGCAGCCACAAACTGCTGCAACTTCAGATCAAAGCTCCCATAGACAGGATTCTCAAACCGGATGGGCAATCCGCCAAGTTCCGGGTTCTTATCGCAGTCCTTCAACAGCCCTTTTATGAATGTCTGGTACGTTTCGTATAGGATCTTTTTGAGGGAACCCGTGATGACGGTATCTGTGTGATCAAATCAAATCAAATTGTCATATTTTTTCCTCGCTTTCCCAATAAATCTTTTACTTGAAGCATCCATTTCAAAACTGATTGTGGTCCCATTGATCGTCTCATCCTCCACCTTGGAACCCCCCACGTCTCGGAGAAACATGTAGTCTGAGTAGTTTGCAGGGAATCTCATAAAACCTGTCAGAGAGCCGGAAACTACTGCATCCTTTGCCTCCTCTGCACTCCCATACTCACTAAGTTCCACAATGTCATGGGGCAGGTGGCTCAAGTAGCGACAGCTTAGGTTTGCAATAATACAGTTCCATTCGTTTGGGTCCTCAGGGACCCTGGGGCCTTGGGACACTTGACCAAAGTCACAAGGCTCATCCGTTACCACGCCAATCCTCATGGGCCTTGGATCATTTCCCATGGACATCCCCATCAACACGATTTGCACGGCAGGGAGGGCTACAACGAATACGAGTAATCTAAAAGTAGAGAAAAAATTTCATTCATGAGAAAAAAGATTGATCGATGATGTTTTATCCAACTTAATTATAAGAAGATATGCTTACAAAAGGTTCCGCATCATCACCGCGTAGTTTTTCCAGCAGAGGGATTTGATCCTTGTGAAAGAACTCGTCATGTCATCCGCCCCAATACAAAAGCACTCCTTTGTCTGCTTCTTCTCCTCACAAGCGTCATTGTTTGCATGGGGCTTTCCCACCGTGGCTAGTGTGGATGAGGTTTCTGATGATGATGTTTCACACCCTGGTGAGACGATCTGGACGGTCATAATGTTTCCAGAGCTCTTGGACCTTTGCACCCCCAGGTGGTCCCCCACCTTCTCGTCGTCATGACAAAGCTTGAGGACGACGTCTTGAAGGGAGTTGGTCCCATGCTCGAGGAACAGCTCGTCTGGACTTTTCTCTGTGAGAAGGCGACCGCCTCGCATTACCCCAACGGTGTCTGAATGGGATGCTTCCTCAATGTAGTGCGTTGTCACGATGACCGTCGTCTTTTTCATCTTCACAAGTCCTGTCAAGTGGGTCCAGATGGCTTCCCTAAGAAGGGGGTCAACCCCCACTGTGGGTTCGTCCAGAATGATGAGGGGTGGGGCGTGGACGAGGGTGACTGCTATGGAGACCCTCCTCTGCTGACCCCCGCTCAGGGTCTTGACCCTCCTGGCCTGGTCCGGGAGACTCAACAGATCCACCAAAAAGTCCTTGCTCTTCTCCAACTCCCCATCCTTCATCCCATTCAGTTTCCCAAAGTAAGAGATGGTCTCGGCTATGGAAAAGTCTCCGTAAAGGGAAATGTCTTGGGGCATGAAACCCACTCCCCGACCAGGCACGGGGAACTTTGATCTCCCATGCTTCCTCCCTGAGATGAAGATTTCCCCAGCGTCCAGGTTCTTGAGTCCCACGATGCAGGAGAGGAGCGTCGTCTTCCCACACCCAGAAGACCCAAGGAGAGAGTATCTATTTACACAAGCATTTACAAATAATTGCTTTTGCAAATTCTCTAGAAATACAAAAATAGTAGAAATGCTTACATTGTTCCCTTCTTCACCGTCATGTTCATATCGTACAGGATTGGCTTTTGTCTCCCACCCGCAGCCTTGTAGCTTTTGTACCCATGCCTCACCTCCACGGCAGGTTTCCCAGCTTCCTCATCCTCACAAGTGAAGCAGGCGAGGTTCCAGTCCCCATACTTTTTGTACGAGTCACTCCTTTCCAGCACGGACTTTTGTATGTCCAGGATGGATTTGATGCCCACGAATGCTTGGCCCATGTAGCCTGGTTGGGTGGCGGAAGAGGAGGACTTTCTCAGGTTGTCTGAAGTTTTATCCTCCACAACAGTCGAACTAAAAAGGAAAAGAAAAGTTGAGACTTTCTCCTCCTCGCTTTTAGTAGAGAGTTTATGTGCTTTCTCAACTTACCCCATTGTCTCAACTTAGTTTCTTTTCTAGGTTGGATTCTACGGATTTTTTAAGAGTTTCACACAAAAAAAGTAAGTAGATTTGTCACAATAATGAAAAAGACACTTATAAAGATGTATCTTTACAAAAAACCTGTGGTCTACTACACAAACTTATATCTTGTTCAATGGCTTAGTCGCTACTCATGGATTGTGGAGACAAAGATATTGTATTTATAATCATTTGATGGGGCCACACCGTAGCAGATTCAGAGATCCATTGAGGTAGGCTTAAAACTTAATAGGTTATGAAGAAGACCTAAGCTACTATGTACGAGTTGAACTTGACAATGACGAAATTATTCAATCGACGTCATGAGTTTACATTTTACAATGCCGGTATAATGCGTAGAGACTTAGATTTACAAGAAAGATCATGCATGCAAAGTATTGCAGAGACGCGTCTTCTTGCTAACAGTTGTCATCGCAATCACATAACAACAAAGGTTTGGTTGACTATACATCTACATTACAGTCTGTCACCCCATAACCTTAAAACCGGTTCTCTCTTAAAAGTAAAGTCTTCTTGTTCCGTCTACTTGATCAATTAATCTTAATGGGCCTCACGAAGATAAGGTGTACAGCGTATTAATGACGGGTTTTTGGGAGAAGAGTGGGTGTTGGTCGCAAGAAAAAGTCGTCATATTCAGACCGAATTTGCATCAAGTATCTAGGTATAATATACTACAATGTCGATGTGCCACCCCACTTTTATAGTAAATTGATATACTTTTTTTACACATTATTATGTAACCTCATCTTCAGGTGAAATTAGCGTCATTCCACATTTTATTAGCATTTTTGTATCGTTATGTGAGCGACTTGACTTTATTGACTCGCTCGAAACTCAACCAATCACGAGGAAGTACGATATATACATATATATATAAAGTAAAAGTCAAAGGTCGATGGAAAAGTCTTTCATGTCAAAAAATTTCCAATCAAGTCAGCAAATTAATTCATAATTGGAACATCAAACGTACGAATCAACGCATGAAAACTGAGTTTAGCCCACCAGGAAACTGTGCTGTATTGAATATGACTCATCCCTTCTGTAACTTTGCAAAAATTTAGAAAACCGTATTTTGGATCTGATTTCCGTTTCGTAAATCCCTAATTTCCTTAGGGTTTGACAAGATTCTGTTATAGGTGAGTGAGCCAGTGTGCATCTTATTGATTTTTAGTGCATAATTTTTATTAAGTTATCAATTATCACTTCCAATTGTGCTTCTCCTTAAAACCTTCTTTCATACATGAAATGCTTTCG
>JAQIWU010000749.1:0-22148 GCA_034696445.1 Isotomiella minor | reverse complement strand
AAGGTACAGATGAATTTACATGTAAAACGATGGTCAAAGCAGTATTTGGCCCTTTGATCCTTAGATCCTGCACTACCAAGTGTAGCCTTGCCTAATGTCTCAGAAGGTCGTCAATTCTTGTGGGCGAAAACAAAAGAGGCTTTTAAATACGTGTATGAACACCACTTGGAGGAGGCAGACTGGTTCGTGAAGGCCGATGATGATGCTTATGTCATCGTGGAGAATCTGCGCCGCATGCTGAACGACTATGATCCGGAACAGCCCTTATATTTTGGATGCAGATATAGGGCCTTCGTTAAACAAGGTTACATGAGTGGTGGTGCAGGTAATGTCTTGCTAAAGCCCTCCTGATGAGGGTGATTGTGCATTATGTTTGTACTCTCTTAGGTTATGTTTTGAGTAAAGAAGCATTAAAGCGACTTGTGGAAACTGCTATACCCATGAAAAATGCCACATGCCCAATTGAAGGACATCCTACTGGACATGAAGATATTGGAATGGGTAAACTAATGATTTATGTACATTTCACTTTGGACAAACGGATTAAATTGTGCTTGTAAAAACGTGTAGCGAAGTGCATGGAAGGGGTTGGGGTTCAACCCGGAGACACTCGTGATAACCTTGGACGATACAGATTTTTCCCACAGAGGCCTGAACACCATTTAACGAAAACTGGTCACTCAGACCCATACTTTTGGTAATTGAACGTTTGACAACAATTTACAAATGTGCAGCACTAAACTGACTTTTACACAGGTATCCTGAGAAGAGGGTTAGGATATATATTGAATGTCACAACCATTAACACGAAGGGGGATAAATACATATAATGGTATGTTTTCAGGGCTTCAGGTGTTGTTCGGACAATGCGATATCATTTCATTATATTAGTCCGAACCAGATGTATGTAATGGGTTAGTCAAGACGTCACAATTTCAGCTTTTGTTACTCCCTACTTTTTTTCCTTTTGAATTTTAGAGTATTTAATTTACCATCTGAGGCCTTACGGCGTATCACGGCATTTCAAACCCCCTGACCCTGACATCATCGAGGATACCACGACTAAGCCATTAGCACAAAACAATGCAACAAACCACACCATTCGACACTTCACCTCTCACATTGCCCCCAAACCCAGTGGACAAGGGACAGTGTCAACTATCAAGAAGAAGAAGAGTCAACTATCAGTGCTCAAGAAGACCTCAACTCTTTCCATGTACAAAACATGACATAAATGACGTGATGTGTTTTGTAAAGTCTAGTTTATTACCTAATTTAAAGTTTACTTAAAGCGATTTGATTTATATCCAACATGCAGCATGTCATATTTTTATATCGATTTATGCCACATTTATGTAATACAAACAGAACGTGAAAAAAAATAAATTCAATCAACAGTAATTGTCCGAGAAGAGCACATCGTCGACTTGGGGTCGTTTCGTTTGACGTAAGAGCAATAGAGAAAGTTGTAAAAGGAAAACTATATTTAGATCAAACGAGTGGCTTCATGCCAATTTTATCAAATGTCTTCATGCTTCATTTTCTGTTTCTTTCTAAGCCCCCTCCTTTCCTTTTCTTCATAACTGCATTCAACGGTTTTCTTTCAGCAGAGAATTCATGCATTCAAACCTTTTTGCAAAACTCTGCCACCTTCAGCAGACAGATATTCGCAGATAAGTCGGTGCAACGGGAGAAAAGCCACCTTTCCTTCCATTTATTCTTCCACATTTTTACACTACAAAAATAATACAATTCAAAGTCCAAACGTTTCAATCTTCATTTTTATGTGAACATATTTTGTGCAGTTTTAGGCTGATGATATGAGTTCTATGTTGTGGTAGTCATAAAGTGTGTCGGCTTAAATGTTGTATGAGATATAAGCATGGAGGTTTTATTTGACCTTTGCAGAAGATGGTCGCAGATTCCACTTGGATAATAATATGTAGTGATTTATGACATGCATGTGTACCTATTATTGTGTATGTATATCAGTAAAAATAAACATGGCTTATGAATTTTCAAATGTCTAATCTGCTCCGATCTGGTTTAAAAGACTATATCCCATTTCCTCCCTTCCAGAATAATCCACGTAGATTAATACGACGACAGACTTTCACTCAAAGCTGTAGTGGAAGTACGGACAAGACGCGGCCAGAATTACATATGGCGAGTATTTCCCATTCCACCGTGGCCGGACTGAGACGCCCCTGTGATTAGAATTAATAATAGTCACGATCCTCTGTGAAGGACTACGAGAATACTAACCTTTGTTGTACCCCATTTGCAAATTTAGTACCCCCTCGGACGATCGCAACTGCTCTTCAGTGAACTCTCGCTCATTTTTGTCTGTGACACACATCAATCCATTCCACATTATTATTATATACATATGTCAGCCCGTACAGGTCTCTGCTTACCAGCCATTTTAGGCCCTAGCCTTGGTCCCTGGTACTCGGGGTGTTTCTGAGTAATCCTCCCCAAGGCATACAGGCACAACGAGACTTGCCTAATATTCCTCCGCTCGAATAGGTCAGGGGTCTGCAGGGTGACAAGGGATTTCATTTTATTTTACAAGTCTCGTCACCGATTTCTGACTGACCTGAAAAATCTCTTCTTCTGGAACGCCATATTTCTTTATGGCAGCCTGGAATCTTTGGATGTTTTCCATGAGTTGAAAGGCTGTACCTTTCTCCTGAATCTTCTTCACACATCCAGGAGTCAGTTTATTCGCAAGTTTACACAGGACCACTCCGTCCTTGAGTATGTCTTCAAATGCCCCTTTGGGCATTGGTTCTCCCAACACTTCGTAAATCCAGGTCAAAATCTCATCTTCATTTTCCTTGTTTCGAGACTAAAAGAAAAGCTTATAAAATTGCTGAAAATAGTTGTATGTAATCGTACCATTTTGACGTTGGTTAACTTCTATAAAACGGATTCCCCACGAAAAATATATAAGAGTTGTGATGTCGCAACCAGCGCAAAACCACTACTGAAATAGGTTTCATGAAAACGAAATCAATACCATCCCGTATTCAAAAATCCTTCGCATATGAAAAGAATCGAGAGGGCCAAGTTCTAAACAAAATTTTCATACACGAAAAGTTGATTACATTCGCTTCACACACAGTTGCTAAAACCTCATTTTCATTTTACGTCTCTGCATTTCCCTTTCAAAAATTGCATTTAGACTGCTCACATAATCTTCAAAAGATACAGAAGTTGAGAAAAAAAACTTCAGAAGGTTCCAATAACGATGTTTGGTTACACCCAACACACTCTGCATACTCTATGCCTCTGCTTTCTTCAAAACTTTTCTTTCACATGGTTAGCTAATCTAACCTACAGTCGTGATCTCATCGTCGTCACTCAATACTTATTACAAGTCGCGTCAGTCAACTTTGCGGAAGGAAGTTGTGTACACATGTTATGTTGGTTGCAGGGCATATGTTCAGCATTAACATTACCGAAAAAGCATAGAGATGCTATTTTCGGAGATTCATCATCATTTTTCATTGTCCCACGAAGAACGAACCCACCCGCACCTAAAAAAAACGCGTCACACTACTGCAGACACCAACTTCACATCTGCCTCCACATATTCATAACGCCTGCTGAATGTCAAGACATATCTGTATGCAACTCTTTACATCACAGTTGTCTAATTGACGTACAGACATAAGACATTCTTTTGACAATAAATGCTCATTCGTTATCCCCGCAGATGTATGTATGTTGTTCTTCTGTCAATGAGCAGTTTTATATTAATTGGAATTTAAGTGTTTGACCTTTGCCTGTTCCAATTGACAGCTCAAATACTTTCTCTCTAACCAAGCACTTAATTTGCCCGCAGTTAGCCCGTTTCCTAAAGGAGGAAAAAAGATGGTTGACGTTGATGACAATATGTAGCAATCACTCTTAACTTATTTGAGGACGGTTTAAGTGCAGCTTTCACTCTCAGAAGATCCAGGACCGTTTACGCACTCAAATGTCAGTCCAGGGAGGCACAGGAAATGAATACAAAAGAACTATAAATATGTCAAGTCAACCCTCCCAATCATTCCACTTTAGAACCTATGCTTTCTTTCCTTCCTATACATTTTCGTGTTTTGCAAAGCACAAACAGACTAAGAAAAAAACTGAGTCAAGTTGCCAAAAAGCAAAGGAAATTAGGACATAAAAATAAAATAAATCGGCAAAACAAGTCCACACAAGCGGATCCCACATTTTGACATTTTTATTGATCCAATTGCACTCCCTCACCATTCCAAAAAAGACATATGACATGTGTGCGTGCGTGTGTTTTTTTAAGTAGAATCACATAAAGTACCCTTTAAACTTGTACCCGAAAAACGGAAGTAGAGTTGACAAAAAATAATGTCTCCATAAAAAAAAAATCCCGTTGGCTTGTCCTTTTGTTTCAAGCAATTGAACAAAGAGGCAGAGTCTCATTCGCGTCCTCTACTGTTGAAAAGGTGAAAACCGTTAAAGGTTTCTATTTATGCCTTCTCTCCTTTTCCCTTTTCTCACCTGGTTTTTGCTGTGTATGGGGCTTTTTTATGACTCTCGTGTTGAATTGAATTGATGAAGATGAGTCGAGTTCAAGAGCTCCCTTCTTCTTCTTCTTAAAAAAGTAAATGTATAAAAAGTAGCAATAGCAATGTAGTGGTGTGAATAGATGGATGGCACTCGCAGTTTATTTACGTTTTGGTGGTGGTGGTGGTGGTGGTAGTGGAAGATGATCTTTCTTCTTTCCTTCTCTCATTCTTCATTCTTCTTGGTGGTGAAATGATGATGATGAGGTTGGTTTTTGGTGTGTAATAATAATAATTGCTCCTATTGTTGACATAAGAAGAAAAAAATAGGAGGAAGGGGACTTTTTCCAACAACAAAAAAAAGAGTCGCATGTGTGTCTCAGATCGGAAGTGAGAGTAGTTCGTTCGTCCTTTCCTTCCTTCGATCTGCTGTTTTGAGAATTCATTGTTTTTATAAGAAAAATTAAAAAGAAGTGAGTTTGTGTGACCTAAGATAAGTGTTGACACCGAAAGGATGGAGGAAACAAAGATAATTTACCACATTGACGACGAGGAGACACCGTATTTGGTGAAAATCCCCGTCCCTCCTGACCGTGTGACGTTGGCAGACTTTAAAAATGTCTTGAATCGACCGAATTACAAGTTTTTCTTCAAGTCCATGGACGATGACTTTGGGTAAGTTGTGTAAACTTTGATTACGTGAGTGTCTATTTTTTAACTTATCTTTGATTTCAGGGTGGTAAAGGAAGAGATTGTGGATGACGATGCTCACCTACCGTGTTTCAATGGACGGGTTGTTTCGTGGGTATGAAAAAATGAAATGAATCAAGGCCTTGTTTTAGAAGCGTTGGTGGTCATGAGTAATTAAAAGTGTGGGTTTGATGGATTTTCAGTTGGTGTCATCGGAGGGGAGTAGTGTCTCTGACTCGAATTCACACTGTGCTGACAGCGTCACACAATCCGACAGTCGTCCTGCAGGAGAAAAATCATCAAGAGGCAATTTGTGAGTCGCTTGACTTGACTGAGATGTAGGGAATGTTTGTCCTGACTGGTATATTGAACTCTTGTTTTAGAGCAAAGGGGGCTAGAAATGCCAAGCAGCAGTTTGCAGATGACACAACGACTTGTACGGAAACAGAGTCTGTTCTTAGTTCTCGCGCAGGTATGGCGATATGGAAATACTGTAACATACATTCAGCACCGGCTAATGATTCCTTTCTTTATTAGGCTTTAATTACCCTCCGCACCGTAAAAGAAACGACCCCAACTTAAAAATGATGGATAAGTATAGTCGATTTGATGTAGTTAACGGTGGTAAGACCAGGGGACATTACTACGAGTCTTCCATGATGAGTTCAGACTTGGAGACAACTACTTTCCTTGAGTCCGATGATGACGCATCGAGTAGAATCACTGCAACGACAGGTGTGTCTAAATGACAATAATATATTGGCAACGTGGAGGATTACAGTGTGTGAATGATTGTGATTTGGTCGGTTACAGAGCATACAAGTGTTTCAAAGGTCATTGCAAGGCAGCAGCAGCAGAGACGCCAAAGAAGACGAAAACACCGGCAGCAGACCATGTCAAGAACGTCAAGTTTTTCCTCAATAACGGATTCAACCATGAGTTTAAACATCATCACAGTAACATTGAACATGACACCAAGTGACAATGGGACTCAAAACTTTTTGGGAATATCGATTGTGGGAGAATGCAATAAAGGAGGGGATGGAGGGATTTATGTGGCCTCGATCATGAAAGGGGGAGTGGTAGCTAAAGATGGACGAATTGAACCAGGGGATATGATATTACAAGTAAATGACATCAACTTCGAGAATATGACCAATGATGAAGCAGTAAGTGAATGTTTAAGCAAAACTAATGTAAATTGTTTTCCTAACTCCCCCGCCAAGAAGTTTATTTTTGATGGCTGTGTAATTGCTCCGATTGATTGATTTTTAACAGTCTAATTTGCTTGATGACAGGTTGATGTTCTTCGAGAGGTGGTGAAGAAACCAGGACCAATCAAGCTGGTCGTGGCCAAATGCTGGGACCCAAACCCGAAAGGATATTTTACCATACCTAGGACTGAGCCAGTGAGACCAATCGACCCTGGTGCATGGGTTGCTCATACCACTGCAGCCATCGGTGAGTATCCTCCAAGACCACCATCAGCAACAACCATCACATCTACGAGTTCATCAATTACTTCCAGCATACCGGAAACCGAAAGTAAGTCGTCGTCTTCTTCTCTCATCTTTACACTTTACACTTGAATTTGTAAAATGTCATTACGATTTATGTTACCTTGTAGGAACAGTAGAAGAAATGCCTTTGCGACTTACAGCAACCACACCGATGGCTTTAATTGTAAGAGAAATGCAAAAGTCGGACTCAGGGTTAGAAGTAAAAGACAGACTTTGGTTGAAGATCCAAATACCAAATTCTTTCATTGGTAGGTTTTTAACAATCCCCTTGCAAATCTTCAATGACTGTTACACCGTTTTATTTTAGGATCGGATGTGGTTGACTGGCTTATGAACCACGTTGAAGGTTTCAACGAGCGTAAGGACGCCAGAAAATACGCGTCAATGATGCTAAAATCCGGCTTCATCAGACACACGGTCAATAAATTGACTTTTTCTGAACAATGTTATTACGTGTTTGGGGCGGAACTAGTCAGCTCGATGGCAGGGTTGAAGATACGAGATGATGACAATAAATCGCCGTCTACATCAGAGCTCATGGGGTCCTTACCTCCTCCATCTCAAGGTTCACCAGGC
Source organism: Isotomiella minor (assembly GCA_034696445.1). Lineage (NCBI taxonomy): Eukaryota > Metazoa > Arthropoda > Collembola > Entomobryomorpha > Isotomidae > Isotomiella > Isotomiella minor. The sequence continues at coordinate 14,830 of JAQIWU010000749.1, read as the reverse complement.
GTTTGGAGTAATCCCTACATCTCTAATTCGATGCATCCCCCACTGGCACCTATCTACGCACCTATGCCGGCATATATGACAGGAGGCTATGAAAGCAACGCCTACAGTTACCCACAGGAGCCTAGTCTTCACAGTGGTTCAGGTAGGTGACAGTAAATACGTGCTTTGAGACTGTTGTTTGAACATTACGTATCAAGATTGTTCATTGATGAAAATAGCATCATACTCATGAATTTAGTTTTAAAAAAATTCGTCTTAATGTTATAGGTGGAAGCAGCAATGACACATCAGGCTCTCGACGAGAAAGGCAGCACCTAGTGAGGGATCACAGTCATGGAATGCCACTTGGATTTTCAGCTCCTCCCGAAATTCGATCAATAGATTCAGACTCTGGGTCTAATCGCTCAAAGAAATCAGGGTCCAGTGTTCGTCAGCAGGTTCATCCTCCCCATGCTCACCACCCCAACATGGGTCCAGCGTATGCTAATCATTCTAACGGAGATTCAACTAATCATGCCTCAAACTTTCATGGCGGCTCTACTTCCGCCAAACCAAATGAATTTTTTATTGACGTAATGTAATGTGAAAGACTTGACCAATTCTTCTGAACGAAAACTGTTTACATTTTATGCGAACTTCCAATGATTAGATTGTTAGATTTTTTCACATTGATTAATATTGTCGAAACAATCCTTTGGCTTATCCCAAAACGTCAGACTAAACTAACAAATCTTGTGTTCAATCAAACCAATTGACATAAAACCCTTAACATTACCAACGGCTTGCTTAAGTCTTGCTTACACACACATTTGTCGCAGTCGTCGCCAGTTTGTTGTTGTAGTACTTTAGTAAGTAGTAGCTGGTGGTTGTTTTACGAAACAGTAAGGACTCCATTGTCATTGTATAATACTCTTTTAAGCTGATGATTATCAATAGGTATATATTTTATTAAGATTCTTTTATGACAGAGTGAAATGTATAATTCTTCCTTACGTATGGTCCAGTGTTGTGTTATTAAACAACAAATATACAAAAAAAACTACTGTGGCCTATACTTATTACTTTCTCCTTTGATACTGTCTACAGTTGGGGGCAGAGTGACCTCCTCGGTTCTGTAGTCGTCCACTGCTTTCTTGGACCAAATCACGCAACATTTGGTTTCCATTGTAGACATCCGTGAATAATTGTGGAACCGGGTAACAGCCTGATGGAATGCTATTGATACTTTGTGTTGGGCTGGGATAGTCTAACCGGTCAAAACTTCCTCTTTCCGAAATAACATCTTCAAGATTTCTAGCGGAGAGCAATTGTTTCAAAGTCTTGAGAGCAGGGTCATTGTTGATTGGATTGTGGTCAGCAGGTGGGGCCAAATGATACAAGCCAGTTTTTGTCCCAAGTTCACTTTGACTGCTTTCTTTCCCATTTTTACTCCTCGCTGTCAGCCCTGCTTCCGTGTTTGGTTTCTTACAATCTGCCGGTGGTGTTGAGAGATTCATGAGGGCATTTAGTGCTTTGACGTTGTTTTGCCCCCTGTGATCTTCTTGTTTTAAGTATAGGTCTTGCAAACATTCCACCAGGGCATCACAAAGTTCTGTAGCATCAAAGAGTTCTTACATTGAATTTTTTATAGTCAGTCACACTCAACTTACGAATTTTAGCTGTAAACTCCATCCTCAAAGTTTGCTCTTTCTGCTTCAACTGAATATTTTCCTCTTTCAAATGAGTAATGGTGTCCAGGAACAATTTGAATGATGACCCCGACGGGAGTTCTAGTTCTTGATGGTTGAGCAAACTTCTTTGAAGAGGAAGGACTAGTTTTAAACTGTCAGGGTCGGTCCCCGTTCTAAACATTTCCGACCAACTACTAAAACTTTGCACTGCGTTTTCCACGTTGCTCCATAGTCTGTACAATTTGGCCAAATCAGCTTCAAATAAGTTTATTTGCTTGCAGAATGGAAGGCAATAGTTTTTGACGGCTCTCCTCAGGCTTCGACACCATTGATCCTGTACAAAGAATAGAAGTAAAATGCCTGGGGTAAGGTGAGACACTGAGCATTGCATCCTGACAAACCGTAAAGAATTTGGAGAAAACAGGATGGTGAATGGGGTTTGAGACGAAGGGAAGGGCATAAAGACTCAGCATTTCAGGGTCCTGGACATCGTCTTGTTTTCGATTTGTTAGAATCTCCAGAAGTTTTTGAATGTGAAATTCCTTTTGATCATCTGGAAAACCCCTGCGAAATGGAACGGCGAGGAAGCAATAGATACGAAGTTGTGAGGTCAAGAGCACAGTCTCAGGTCCTCCATTATTGTTGTTGTTTGCAATGCATTTTTGCAATATCTCGTCCCATCTCTAAAGACATATGAATATCATGCTGAAATGCAGTCAAACAAGAGGGAAAGTGATTCAAAAACATTACTTCTAAAATGTCTAGGGGTTTCCCTTCGTCATACAATTTTAGTAACTGTTCCAAGTCACGGGTCCTCAGTTCTGTCACATCGGCATTTTCCAGTGACTTGTCATAAGAAGACGAGAACCCTTGAGGAAGTGCATAGCCCTCAGAATGGCATTCTTCGATGAATGTTGAGCAGGTCTTGTGCAAGCCCAAAAGCTCCAAATACTGCCAAAGATTATTTGCAAATCATAAACTTGAAAATTGCACATGCATAATATAATTTAGTCCACCTGTAGAATTACGGAGTTTAGGAGGATCTGTAACTGTTTACGGGCGTCATTTGAGGACATATTTTCCGTGCCTTCGTTTTCATATCTCATTAGCGAGAATGAAGGAGGGCTGCTTCCATCCGCCATGCTGGGATAAGTTATGAAGGTAGAAGAAAATTGGAAGGTGTGATTGTGGATATGTGGGTTTCATAAATTGTGGTAATGATTGTTCATTGAATTTTGACGACGATTCACGCAATAATTACCACGCTCCATTAGTTACGTTTCCCATGAGGATGTAGTATTATAGAAAGTATGAAGTATCATAAAAGCACTTAGAGTATTTACAATACTCTAAGTAAAAGCATCATAAATCTTATGATACTTATTGTACTTTTTGAAGGTATTCTTATTTTTTTGAAGGGTAGAAAATATTGACTACGTCTAACTAAAGTCAAATGTATTGCATAATGGAAAAATTAAATGATTTTTCAGGGTACAATCTCCGTAATTTCTGTGTGTTATTATTACTAGTGGGAATAAGCTCACACAATAAGAAGGAACAATTTAATTGCTGCAAACAGGAATATCCATAATCCTTGGATAAAATATCAAGTCGCCTTGATTGAATTTTCGATACGGCAGTCGTTGAAGTCACCAGGGTCTTGGGCTCTTTTGCTTTCATAGAGGTATTATTGGCGGTATGTGGTGATTGGTAGGAGTTTGGTATGTGGAGTATATGACTGGACTTTGCTGTAGGGTCTTCTCAAGTGGTACAATAAATATTCTGCAAACAGTATGTGAATGTTCATGGAATCTTAATTTTACTATGCGTAAGATTTTTGAATTACCTATTTTATACAGATCTTGAGGAGTATTGTAGCGGAACGTTATCGCAGTGTCTGAACAGCACTCTGGGCCCTAAGTACAAATAATCCGATAGGCATAATTACATCGTTTCTCGTTTCATAGCTCATTTGATTACCAGTTCCTGAGGGAAATAAACATGCTTCCGATAATACCTGTGGAGGTGACACTCTCATGATGTACCTCAACTGCTTTTATTATTTGTAAAATTCTTACGACAACAACAATGACTCCTGATCTTCTTCAGGAGCTACGTGAAACTCTAGAATCAATGGCATGAACCTATGTCGTCCTAAGGTATCCAAAGAATTCCCCAATTCCACACCTACATTTTGCATGCATTTTCCTATGGAGAGCTTTTATATAATAGGCAGTTTCGTGAAATTATCACAACTCACCCATTTTCACGTCTTCCATTCCCCCATTGTCCTTGCGGCACTTTGTCTCATCGGTTAAAGCTTCATTAACAAATCTTTTTAAGGCTTCCTTGCTCATCACATAGCCTATACAAGGTACCGTGACAAAAGTTGGCCCAATAACGGATCCTACAGTTCAACAATAATTTTCCTTGTGTTTACTTGCCTGCACCACCCGCCATGTAACTTTGAGGACCATCGTCTGCCTTGAACCTGCACCCAAAGTATACGGCCGTTGTGGCGTCATGTTCTTTCAACATGTAGCGCAGATTCTCCATTATTACGAATGTGTCATCATCAGCTTTCAAAAACCAGTCAGCGTCCTCCAAGTGATTCTCATAAACAAATCTGAATCCCCCCTTCGTTTTCGCCCACAAACTATCTTCCTCGAAATAGTTCAAGGGTACGCTAGGAAGCGAGGGATCTAACAATTAATTCTAGTTGTTGATTGATCATCATATGCATTAGAAATACATAATTTTGGATACCTCTTATCGAACTCATGAAAAACAACTTGTTGCACTTTCTCCCCCATGTCCGGTGGATGTGTACAGCTTTTTTCTCGGGATTGCTCTGATTAGTCATAATCAAGCACAACACTCGAACCTTTTCGGCAAGACGCATGGCTTCAATGTCATGTGGAGAATACGGTGGTAGTGGGTCATCATCTTGGGCACGATCCGAGCGGGCACCGTGACCGAGCTCCGGAAGGCCAATAATTTTATCCTCGTAATTTCTATTAGATCAAAGTATCATCAAGTTAAGCCGAAGTGACTATTCCGTATAGCAGTAAATCTGTAGCTTCAGAATTTCGTATGATATGGACAATTGCTTCAGTAACCTTAAAGACTTGAAGTAAGGGCACGTGATCCCATCAATCCTCATCGTGAAAATAATGTAACCAAATCCAAATCCGAACAAAATTCCTATTCCAAGCAGTCGAACAAAATTGCGTTCAACCCGTCCAGTGATTCCCATGTTGTTCCAAAATCGTCTTTTATTCATCTCCAATTTTGAGGGACATCAATTTCACATCTCTACGATCTATGAACTCTACTCTAAACGAAAGTTGCCAAGCCGTTATCATTTCTTTCGAGAATTGTGAACTGTTTTGCATAGGATAGGTGTCGATGTCGAGTAACGCTGTGGTAGATGAAGCTTGAAGCACCTGTCATTTGAAAGTCTCACAGTGCCCCATTTGATATTGTGCATGCAAATGAACGTAATAACTTGATAAAATATTACGATAATTTTATCTAGTCAAATCAAATTGGTTACAACAATGGTTTTGGAATGTGAAAACGTGGTATAAGGGACAATAGTTCTGTTACAAGACATGACGCAATATGTGGTTTCACTTGACGAACTGGTCGATTCTTCATTATCAGGATAGCTGGTGCTGTTTTGAAATTTACTTCGTATGAGTCTCATTATTCGGCCCTTCAATATCAGTTTGGTCATGGAAATCCGATGATATACCGTAGGGTCTCAAGTGATAGATTAAATAATCTAAAGAAAAGCAAGCGAATCAAATTATGCAGGTCAATAGACATGCAGAAATTTTGGCTTGACTAACCTCTTACATACATCTCGATAGGGTCAACGTAGTGAAATGATATGGCAATGTCGGAGCAACAGTCCATTCCCTAAGTTTATATTCAGAGTAATAGACATAGATATCATTGGCAATTATCTACTCATTCATACCTTCTTTTGAGAATAGAAAAGGTACAGCCAATACCTGAAAAACTAGGTAATTCACATATCAAGTTCTCCCGAGGTACCGTGAATTCTCACCACCAATCTTTTCTACCCGGAACTATGTGATGTTCTAGGCGAATCGGGAGGAACCTATGGAGTCCCAAGTTATCACGAGAGTCTCCAGCTTCAACTCCAACGCTTTGCATGCATATTCCTACAAATTTTAATAAGACGTCTTGGTATTTAATGCTTTATAAATATTTTTATCGCACCCATTCCTACGTCTTCAAATTTCTCATGTGTTTTGCCGAATATTTCATAATCATCAATATTGGGTAACGCCATTTCCACAAACCTTTTCAATGCTTCTTTACTGAGAACATAACCTTAAAAGTAGAGTTGAAAAATTATATGTTATGTACATACATCTAAGGGAGCCTACCCCTTACCAGGTCCGCCACTCATGTAACCTTGCTTCACGAAATGGTGGAATCTGGCTCCAAAATATATGGGATATTCGGAATTGTAATCCTTCAACATATAGCGTAGATTATCAACAATGACGTAAGCGTCATCGTCAGCTTTCATGAACCAGTCAGCGTCCTCCAAGTGATGTTCATACACGTACTTGAAAGCCTCCTTTGTCTTCGCCCACAAGAACCCACGGCCTTCTCCGAGGTTGGGTAAGGCTATACTTGGAAGTGAAGGATCTATAGACCATATTATGTTGTCTTGTAATTATGGCCAACTGTCTGTATGATTGTTCAAATACCCACCTTCCTCGGAACTCATAAAAAGTAACTTATCGCATCTTCGTCCCCACGTCTGCTTGACGCCCATAGCTTTCTCATGATTTCGGGGACCTGTCAAAACCCAGCACAACACTCGTACGTCTTCCGGTCTTCCATTCCCCTCTCGTGAAACGGTTCTGTTCAGAGTACGTTTTAAGGAAGATTCGAGAATGACAGGATCATTTCTGTGAGAAATATAAGTCAAATCTTCGGATTGTCTGACGATATCCACCAACCAAACCCAACCTAAAAGTTCTGAAGAGGGGACAGGCGCTGACGATACCACCAGTCTGGACGTATAAGAAAGCATAGGCCAATCCAAGCCCCAAACCAAATCCCATGCATACTGCAATTACTCGGCCTAAAAGTTTGATCCGCATGTTGTTCTCGTTCTCTCTCACAGAGGTTCAACTAGGTGCCTACAGCCAATACTTCGGAGTCACTACTGTAAACTGTAGAAGAGCTGTGAACTCGTTTGTCCATGGCTTACTGAAGCAACGAAAGTTTCCCAAAATTCCAATACAGGAGTTGCCAAGTAAGACTTTTTGAGTACGACTAAAGATTCAACACCTACTAACTGGACCAAAACGAATGTTTTACTTTTTCTGGTTTACGTTTATTGTATACGACAAGACATGTCGTTTGATTAGGTTATGATTTTAATTTTACAACAATGGTATAGTGTATGGAGAAGCAATGGTCATTTGGCATATACGACAATGACAGCAGTAGGGCTATCTTATTGGTACTAATGCCTCCGGCAGAGACACCATAATTTTTTATCATTAGTTTAACAAGAAAAACCAAGTTTGAACTAAAGGATTTATCACCGATTTCACTGTTATGTATGAAAATTATAAATTAAACCCTAAAGTAAATTTTTAATTTAGCGTCATTTGAATCTTAATTTAGTGTCATATGTCATTTGTCCAAATCCGCCCTATAAAGTAACATTACTCTTGTTCTAATCCTTAGCTTATGTTAGTGAAAGAAACGGTTCAAGACTAACAATTCACCGTACACCTTGACTTTTAAAAAATTGCAACTGTAACTGTCAATAAATTGTGTTGACATTCCTAGATTGATAATTACTCCCGACGAATAAATGTCCGGCCCCTGTAATTTAAACACACAATTCAATACATATATGACAGACTTTGCAAAAAAAAAAACAATCAAGTAATGGCACTTACGTAATGGTTTTCTTCTCTACATTCTTTGGTTCCGGTCTTGCACGATTCAGAACCTTCAGAAATTCATTTGTCTTTGCCCTCATCCTTGAATGAATGTAAGCCTTGGAACATTTAAGGTGGTAGTGCAAGTAATCTCTGAACATGTGAATTAGATTGATGGTATTATCCCTGACGGCTTTGTTGGTGTGACGAGGGAACAGGACAAATGTGATATAACCGATGTTATCCCCTATCCGTGCTCCAGTGTTCTGTAATTCTAGGGGAGGTTCCCTATGGGAGAAAAGAACATGGGGGGCTGTTTGTGAAGCTCGTCGTCCTTCTCTAAACTCTTGCATGAAAACTTTTCCTAAAACTACGTCGTCTTCATCTCTGAATACTGTGCTAAATACTACTGTGACACGATCAGCCTGTGCCTCCACATACCTACAAACAATACAAAATATAAAATGTTAACTCCGTGTAAATAACACCACCATTGCAAGTGGTCAATCTTACAAGGTCTCGTCTTCTCTATAATGTATGACTGCTCTCGACTGTCCCTCAATCCCTTGCTCTTGGAATTCAAAATACTTTTCAAAAACTGACGCAAAGCAATTTCGCTTCAGCAGTCCAACTTTCTTCACCAAGTCTTCCCAGTCATTTGGTACGTTTTCTAAATCCACCAGTATAGATACACTGTACCCTAAACAATTACACAAACCCGGGTATTAATAATCTTTCCATCATCCCCTTAAAGTAGATGAACCAACCTTCCTCCGGAGGGTACAGTAGATAACTTCCATATTCACGCTTCAACAAGTCTTCTGCACCATGTTCTTGCAATTGTTTGTAGAATTTTAGTGATATACTGACCTACAAAAGTAGGGAAAAAACACATTTTAGAACATTGATAATCCCCTTTCCAGCAGCGATCAAAGTGTCTAAGGCCTACCTTCAGTTTAGTTTTATCACCGTTATGACTTGAAATGTGAAATAGGACTCCATCAAAATCAGCCAATGTCATATCAGTCGACTCTGGTTTACTCCTATAAACAAAGACACATCATCATTGTTTGAAACTCAAGTACCTCCTCACTATCACTTACCCAGTCAGAGCATTTTTGAACTTGAGGGTCAGGGTGTCCTCAATGATTCGGTTATTTATTTCCAGCAGAATCATTCTGTGAAAAGAAGAAGAATGAATGAAAAAGTCCGTCGGCCAAAGACCATGTCATGTATTTGTACCTGAATCTCCTCCGTGACTCACGGACTGACTTGGATGACAAATCAAGAAGTTATCCTCTTCCGTCAAGGGGTCAGTTCAGTTCGTAGTTGGATTTTTTACGTATACCAAATTCAACGTCCTAAAATGAATAGCAGGCCTAAATCTCTCTTAGTCAGAATGACATGTTGGGTAGGTTGGTATCAAGTCTAATAATTTCCCGAGATAACACTTGACACTATCATCATCAAACCACCAACTTTTTGAGATAAGAAATAATAACCCTGCCTTTTCCTTCCACCACCATCACCATCATTCAGACACACACACACACTTTTCTTCTTCACGTCAGTACAAAAATGTGCAGTGCAGACACAATGATAATTATATTTTAATACAATAATTTTTATCCTGTCCAATTAAAAGCCTTTTTCTCACACAATGTTTTACACTTGACTTACGGTAGCCGCATATTATCATCAGTCGGTTTGCCACCACACAGCTTCCGGTGGTGGTCTGATGATGATGAGGGTCGAAAAATGTGTAAACTCTTCAAATCCATCTGTTTTTTACCAATTCCAGAGATGGCCTCACGGGTTGCTCGACCCATCCACGCTTCCTAATTATACAAGATGCCCCTTCGAACTGTATCAACCTGCCTCAATCAATCTCAGTCTCAAGAATAATGATATTTTTGACAAAATGTAGCTTTCATTCTTTATTATTGTATCAAAGCGAGTAATTTTCCATTGTTGAAGTGACATGAGTCGTTTCCTCAAAGTAAGGAGCACGATGTAGGCCGTCGGCAACGATGGGGAGAACGTCGTACCATTCTGCAATATAAAATGAAAAGAATAAGGGAATTGAATTTGAATAAGTTATATAAAAGCCTACCGTTTGTGTCTCGGCTTTGAGCATTTTTAACAATCATCCCCACTCCGTCAACATCCTGAAGGAGAAAGTCACATCGGTCCTCATTCAACCAGTCTGTATCAAATAAGTCTTTGAGTATCTGAAAAATAAGGGGCAACAAATAATAAATTCAGATTTTTTTGTGCGTTGTGAAAGAGAAAGTAACATACATTCCAAGAGGCTTGATTGAAGCGATTTCCCACTGCGTACAAAGCCTTGATTTTTGTCTGAGTTAGGATCTCAAGGAAGGGTTGTAGAGACTTGCTTATGTCATTATAAGAAATGTTGAGAAACTCAATGTTGGATCCAGGGAAGGATGGGAAGAGGTACCTGGAAAGTTGAGAAACATCACCTTTACCACAACCAAGGAGAAAGAAGAAGTAGAAGAAGACTGTGCATAACAATTAAATATACATGAAATGGAATCAACGCAAATTGAACTCACTTCAAACCTGGGTCTCGAATTCGGTTGTGGTTGAGTATCAAGTGTTTCAGATGTGGATTCTGTTGGACGAATTTGGCCAGTCCCTTCGCCCCCTCCGGCCTACATGTCATGGCATACAAAATACATACATTTTTTTTCTTCTGTCTCTTATTTCTTTACCAACCACGTACGACGTAAGATAATTCAAATGGGATAAGAGAAAGAAAGAAAGAAGGAATGACGTAGATGAGGAGAGGAGTAAAAAAATAACTTGGCTCTTTCGCAATGAAAACAAGGGACAATGGAAGAGGACAAAAGACGCAATGTACGTCATGTAATGACGATAACAGTTGAGGTAAAATGATTGATATAATTAAACAGTTACCCAATGCCATTACATCCCAAATCCAGTAGAACAATATTTGAGTTGGCAGAGAGTCCATCCATAAGGGTTGCTGATGCGTCTTCAGCCAAATTCCACTTTCTCAAATGCAGACACTTCAGTGCTACGTTTCTCTTGAAGTACAGGACAAAGATGAACATTTATAGATTTTTTTAAAAACAATTAATGTTCCCTTACACGCAGATATTCCCCTAGTTTGGCAGACATGATACTTTCAAAGTCTTGAAAGAGGGGTCTGTTCAGCACTATTCTGGCTGGTCGTGAGGCAAAGGGGTACTTTGAGACAATAGCTGGCTCCTTCATCTCTTCAACCACTCCCTTTCTCTCCATATCCAGCTCCAACAGGACTTTTGCAACTTGATCAAATATATCGTCTACATACTTGGTGGATGGGAGCAAAGCTTGGTTGTAGCGTTCATCCAATTTCTGTATAATTTTTTAAAGAAAAACAAACATGAGTCAAATCAAACGTCGCACATCTCTTGTCTTATTGAGAAAGGTTGGGAGTTGTAAAGTGAAAGTTTTTGTGGATTTCTCTGAAAAAAAGAGTCAGAGTGAAGGCAAACTAAAGTGAAAGGGAGAAAGTGGGGTGTTTATTTATTCAACCTGTGAAACTGTCTCCTGTCTTACGTCAACGTCCCTTTGACTTTTTTTACCCTTTTCCCACTTATCTTGCAATTAGTTAACAGTACAGCCTACGCAAAAGACGAACCTTGTTAACGGCAGCAATGTCAACGGCCAAAGTGGCTCCTGCTAAGAGAAAGTCATCGACCGGCTGTCTCATTCTTTCCTCTATTGAATCCACAAGATTGTTTGCACCGTCCAAAGTCTCTGCCATACCACTTATTGGTTGTCTTTTGTAAGCAAATGGATCACCGCACCCAATTAGAGTTGCAGCCGAGACCACAACCCCTTCAAGAAAGCTCATGGCAGTATTGTACACACTAATTAAATCCTCTTCTGACCATTCAGGTAAATCTTCGTCGTCGCCTTTTGGAATTGTCTCTGAGAGGGCTAATTGGACGCCTTGTTCTTCAGCAAGCTTATTGCACATTTCCATACTGGCTTCGAAGACTCCTCGTGCCACGTATGGGTTATCCAGGAGTCTCAACAGGGTGCGGGTAGTTGTTTCCATAAATGTTCGAATGAATTCTTTCATCGCATTTGGACTGAATTGTATTCGACGATCGGTTTCTGGGTCCGTTTGAATCAAAGCCTCCACAGTTTTTTCTGTCGCAGCGTCCCAAAGGGCATACAAGTATCCCTCTCTAAAATCCTCTGCCACGTTGTTCTCCACCTCCTTAGCTTTCTGGCAAGTTGACAGAACGGCCAGAAGGAGGACTTGAGTACTATCAGCCTTTTCCCCGTAGTCTGACTTTGAAACAAAATGCCCTGCTTCCAACATGGCCCTTGCTACGACTTTCTCTGCGGCATTTTTACTCTTATCCTCATCAGCAGCGTGAAGGATATTATCTTCCTTCTTTGTCATCTCTTTAGCACCTTCGACTACGTCATCAAGAGCAGAGGGAATAAAGTGTTCATATTCAAGGCCTGCTTCGGATTCAATGACGCCTTCCACTTCCAAAGAGTAAAGACTTGGGCAGACGATGACGGGTTTCCCTCTCCCATCCATAGGGAGGCAGCCAGAATCTTTGATTTTCCTGAATTCTCCAATTACCTTTGCCGTGTCAGGGAGTTTCATTGATTTGTTCCACATTTTATCAACATTTTCCGTCTCTTCCATGAAATTTGAGACGGGATTTGCGTCACCACGGTCTGCATATTTTAGTACTTGCGTCTCACATAGCCCCTTGAGCATCACAACCCCGTCCTTCTCTTCCTTGATCACCACATCACTTCGTCGTATCTCAGGACGGTCCTCCGACATGTCAGCATCCTTCTAAAGTATTTAGAGTGACAAGAAGGCTTGATTAATTTATTTAGTGGAAAGTGCAAGTGGTATCAATTACGTCCAATTTAATAGAACTCCAACCTTGCACATTATTAACCGCTTACTCAAGCACAATGAAGGAATGAACTTTTTGCTTACTCACCATGTCCCCAGCGTCATCCTTCGTAGAAAACAAATCTAGCAAGGACCTTCTCTTGTTGACCAAAGCAGCTTCCTTCCGGGCTTCATTATTGGCAATCTTCATGTTTGCCAGAAACTCTTAAAATAATCAATTACACACTTTCATTGACGCACATAAATCGAATGATTGAAGTAAATACGATTAATTAAATAAACTCGTAGGAGGGACTTAAATTCATCAGTTGTAGTTAGTTAGATCGAGTTTCTATTCATTCTGCCTCACATTTCGTTCATCGATTGATTCTATAGTGTTCACTTCTTCCCCTTGGGTTAAGAAGTGTTTCACAACACATCATTCGTTTCGACACGCGCAATCCCCAAAGAATAGATGACTGACTTGAATCATTGACTCACTGAGCTCTCTTGTCTTATTAATCTACTACCCATTGGCGATTTCATCTGGAGAAATTCATGGAAAGGCTCTGAATTATATAGAACTGCCAGTCGGCATTCCTTTCATTCAATCCAATGTAACTCTAACCCCATTCAAAGTGAAGACAAAGTAAAAAAAGTAGGTAGTGAAATTTTAATCACTTCACCATCTCATCCTTGCAAAATAGGAAAAGAAAGTTAGTAAAAGGTTTCCAATTCCTTCTCTATCAAACTTTGGGCTATACACAGTACTGATTCAAAGATGAATATAAAGTTATATCACGACAGCTTCTGCGATTAAAAATTCATTGGGTATAAAAAATTTACCGAGTGGGATTGAGAGAGCATGATCTAGTAGAAATTTTGGAAAATCTTCATCCTTATCTAGTGCCTGCCAGGCTGAACACAATCCTTGGAAATGGCTCATCGACATATCCGTTTCACTCAAATCCAGGTCATAAGGACTGCTCCCACACATTGTGAGACAGATCAAACCGTCCCAACCCTACGCAATTAACAAATGTTGTCGTCAAACGTATATTAAATATATGACACTATGAACTGACCTTTTCACCTAGGATGATTCCAGTCAATTTGAGAGAATGCAATGGGGATCGTTGCATAAGTCCCAGGAAAAGCTGGTAGCATCCCTCCTCCGTAAAGTTGTTTCTTGCCAAGTTGACGTGGGTAATATCCGTCCGTACCTGTTGAGTAATCTTTAAGTCGAACGATACATCCAGAATCATATTACTTTATCAATTTACAACTAAAATGTTGGCCAACAAGAGGGCACCTTCGTCATCTAACTCATTGTAGGCTAAGTTGATCCTCTGTACTTTTGAATCGTTCTCCAAAAAGTTTGCGACAATTTCCAAGTCTTTGTTATTTAAACGGCGTCTGATGCAAAATAATGAGAATGTGATGAGGTAAATGACAATCCTTCATTTTAATGGACGCTTAGCTTACCCAACTACTTTCTGAAGGAAGTTTCCTGGCAGATCTAAATCAGTGCCATATACCAATTTGACCAGGAGGTTATTAGTCAGTTGAAAGTCCTCTTTAGGCTGGGGAAAAGCAGTAGTGCAGTACTCCTTCCGGCAGTCTTCCCATAGGACATTGATTTTCTCGATATTGAGGTCAAAAGGCAATTGGTAGCGAGGATTGTTCAAGTACAGTATTTGCTCATTGCTCATTGAAAACTTGCTTCGCATTTTTGGAATCATTGAATTTGCTTTGTCACTTTCTTCCACGCCTTCCAGAGCTTTTCCAATTTGCTTTGAATCACGATCGTCGTTTCCTTCATTTTCAGCACCCTCAGGAGGGTTTTGTAACTCCTCATTCAATATGCGTTGGTCCTCTGTTGTGTTTTCTCCAGGGAATTGGAACATTTCTTCTACCTCTTCTTCTTCAGGTGAAAGCATGTAAACTTGTTCCTCCTCATCCCACATTTCGTTCTCTCCACTTTGTAGCGTTTGGTCTATTTCACCCAACAAAGTCTCAACACTTTCCCCAGCTTCCAATGAATTCGTTTCTTGTTCAAAGTCTTCCATTCCTTCATAGTTGCCGACTTCGGGTATCTCTGAAGAATATTCTGCGTCGTATTCAATTGCCTCGTCCACTTGTGGTTCATCCATCCCTTTTTCATAGAGATTTTCGTCAATTTCCTCTTCCTCCATATTAAATGATCTGTATTCTGCGACTTGGTATGGGTGTCGATCGTTGACTAAAAAGCAAACACTCAAATTCAAATAAATAATTTATCTCAATTGGTTTCGGCATGTATGTATGTATTC
>JAQIWU010000748.1:0-22150 GCA_034696445.1 Isotomiella minor | reverse complement strand
ATGGTGTGTCTCACAGTTCCCCAACTCTTACAATATGCATTAAAGACATGCTTCAATAGTCCAAAAAGATGCTGGGGCACAACTTTACTTTTTAAAGTTTATTTAAGCTCTTTTCAACCTACGTAAGACAAACCTTCATGGAATTGCAACAAAACTATAATTGAGCCCATAATTATTGTCCCAAAACTCTTTTGCAAGGCACTCAAATCTGCACGCAAATGACAAGGCTCCCTTCTCCTCAGATCCTCCATTTCCATTCTTCATCTTGAGGTGGGTCGGGTCAACGCAAATGCTGAACTCAAATTGATCCGTGAATCCAACCGGAGGGCCGGGAACATAGAAGGCTTCAGACTCCTCCCATTTTGACCAATCTTCGCAATAGCTGAACCGAACAAAGACACGCTTGTGGAAGTCCAAATTCTTGACACGAATCGTCCCATGGAGTTCCTTTGCGTATCGGAATGAGCAGGATTCCAACAGGACCTGTGTCATACAAAGCAAGCATAAGTGTGAAAATCCCCATGTGTAGTTGATAATAAGATTTCTCTTACCAGTTGACTATCCAACCGTTCAAAGTAATCGCGTGAGTTAATTGGTTGCGCAAACGTGGGAACAAGGGATAAGGAACACTTTGGTACGATATCTTCTAAAATGTCAACTGGGTCTTTATTGCTATTCTGTATTGGTGCTGCTGCATCCCTGTCGAAGGGGACTTGAATAGGGTCGTCCCAGCAAAAATGTTTGACATCCGCCAAGTCAAGGCCCAACACATCCGCAAATCTCACAATCTTTTGCTCGCAAGAGGTTTTCCTTGATGGCTGTTTGTAGTTGAGGTGGAAGGACATGCTTCGTACATTTTTAGGACTCTTGGACTTTTGGGTGGTGGTAACCTCAACCTCATCAAGTGGAGAATTAAAATCTAAACCATTTTGAAGGCGTAATCTTGTGTCTTCGATTTCGCCATCAGCATCCGCACAATTGATCACAAGCACAGGAACGTTCAAAGGTCTTGAATTAAGGAACCGTTCCCTTGTCGCGGTTTGCCTTATTTCCTTGAGGGTGCGGGAATCGCCTTCTGTCTCAGGACTGGGAAGGATAAGCTCTGTCCTCATCGTCAAAGTCTCGATATTCCCCAAAACTGACAAATCCCAAGCTTAATAGCAACGTAGGTAAATCTTTTCCCAAGGCAACGGAAACACTGCAATGACAAACTGCATCGTGGATTCACGTGACGTAAATGCAATGTCCCACACACTTTTTGTATGACATTTATGGAACTTGGTTATTGGGTTCAGGGATAAAATCTGGCGTCGGAAGCAAGCCAAGGAGCAGAAAGAGCAAGTTCGAGTTCGAGAGAAGTAATAAATGCGATGAGTCGAATTCGAATTACGTCAACAAAACACACAAAATAAAAATGCGATTGGTATTAATAGGCTTGGTTTGGTTTTCCTTGCCTGTGGACAACTAAACGAAATGAATGAGGATGAGGAGCACGGGTATATTTTTAAGACTATTACAGAGTTTGGCTTTTAGGCAGCCTGAATATAGAAGTCAAATCCATACACACAATAATCTTTTACGTAATTCTATTCACCTTTGGACTCCAATGAGGACAACCTCGTCACTTCTTCTGGCGTTCATATCATATCTGCACGTATACGCTTCTATGTATCTATGGTCCATAATATTTTATTTATTAAGAGAGTTGTTGGATCCCAGATTGAGATTATGATTGTATTTAACTGATGTGTACATCCGAGAGAGACATCCAATTGACGATTATTTTATAACAAAGTTCATTGAATGTGATGAATGCCGATCAATCCTTTCCTGCGTAACAATCTAAGCCGACAACAACTTTTTGCAACATTTGATTACTGCACGTACACTGAATAACACACTTGTATACCATCCCTCTGTGATGATGACGATGACCTTTTTATGACAGTGACAAGGCGTTGACCAAGAAATGTCTGAAGTAATTTCCTTCCTTCCTGTGAATGAGGCAAATTGAGACACCCTCTTAAGCAAAAGGTTAATAGGTCTGAATTAAATGATGTCGTTGTATGCTAACTTAATGCTATGTCAACTGCTCCCACTTTGGACACTGTGACGATGTGACTCGTCAAGACATATGTGTACATGTAAATGACCACATAATCCTAAGACCGGATTACCAAAGGAGATAAACACATAATATTTATTGAGCAAATAAAATAAATTGCATAAAATACCGGAATAATCTAGTCTTTTAACACTCATCCATAGTCTAGTCTGTAGCCGCATTGCCTTTCCAAGCAATGGGATAGTTTTCCACGGTAAGATTTTTGTACCGCTTGAGGATCACAGGGATCTTCTCTCCTCCCTCATCCCCCTCGTCGTCAGACTCGTAGTCACTCCCCTCCTCACCCTTGGACCCCTTCTCCTTGACTTCCAGTATCTCGACACGATTCACATCCAGGAATAAGGGGTTCACTTTGTTGGGCCCTCGAACAACGTCGATCTCATCCCCCTCGTCCGTCGTGACGCTCTTCTTCTTCGGCCTCACACCATTCACACGGATCCTGTCTTCATAGAATATCTTCTCAACCTTGCTACCAAAAAGAAGAACAACCAACAACACCTTAAGGACCCTTAAAAGAGAGACTATGGTGTCTAATTACCTTCTTGCAATCCCCAATCCAGCCTTCAAAACGATGTCCAGTCGTGTGGAAGAGAGCTTTAATTTTAGCACCTTGTCCTTTGGTTGTGGTGGTGATTGGTGACCCTCTGCCTCCTAAATACGAAAATAGGGTACTTATTTAAGGAATTAGCAGTCCTTGGAGGTTCTTACAGTAAACAACACACGACCGGCTCCGGTACTGATGGGACGATGAAAATGACGACTAGAATGTGGAACACTAGTCGCACTGGCTGAGGAGACTGACAGACTTCTACTCATTAAGGCCTCCAACGAACGATGACAAAGTGACCGTAACATTTTTTGGCAAAAAAAAAATCAATTTTTGTTTTTATTTTGCAATTTTCAGCAGACACGAATGAAATTCTTGAAGTGGAAACAGATTCCCGCTTCGCAGTGGAAAGCAAAGTATGTCTTTGTTCAGACAAAAAGTGCATAAGCGTCTTCTCAAATCAAAGCGTCCTTTTCCACAGTATGAGCCCCTCATCCTCTCCCGGAAAGTCGGACACGTTTTTCCACTCACCGTCGGGCCAAAGGGTCTGTGGTGATGGGTGACCTGTGACCTGGGAGTATACAAAGCCTACCGGAGGGTTTTGCAAATGACGACTGAGACGAGATAGTTCTACAGCAACTTTGGACACGTCAAGGTTGAGGGAAAAAGGAGTCCTTTCACATATAAGCCTTTTTGTACCCGTACATGGTACATTCCTCCACTGACCACTATTTGATAACTGGATGCAGTCGTGACCAGAGACGTTAGCTGGGAACCCTTCTTCCCAGGATGAGAAGTTGGTCTTCTCATTCGGATTCAACCAATGTGTGTCATGGACATCGTAGGTGACTTTCCTTTTCAGAAATGTTCTTATCCAATCGCTTTCTTCTTGACTTTGAATGGAGAGTACCTTCGCTGGGTGCTTTGGACTGGAGTATTTGTCACACTCTGCCTTTCCGGATTCCCAGTTGAATCTGCCCGTGTCTAGTGCGATACATTTCTTATTGTCAAACAGATCCCAGTAGTTGTCGCACACTACGTCTAAATTACAGGAAGCATCATAAAAGGTACAGGGTTGTATTAATTATCAGTGTACTTAAGTACCTCCGGACAGGAGTGGCAGAAGAGCAGAAAGGGACATCACTCCTTCCACTTGCTTGCCCTCAATCCTCTTAAGGGACTCGTTCACTGCGAAATATTACCTTAATGTAATTATCATCATTTTACTGCTTAAGTAAGACAAAAATTTACGCCAGGTTAGCACTCCGGTATCGGTCAACGGATTCCCACACACGAAGGATGAGCTTGTAAACAAGGCCACAGTCAACGCCACAACCCAACGTCGAAATGACTTATGCATTACGTCCATAGCGGACCCTTTAATAACACCAAACCCTTTGTCTTTCTGAAGATAGTTGATGCAGGCAAAAGCTGCTTTATCAAATGATTGAAGTTTTTATTCTGTTGAATCTTTTTATAGCGACTTATTACAATTACAGTCAATCAGTGAAATACTCCGTAAGATTGAATTGAATGCATCCTGCTTTTCCTGTCACAAGTGAAATGTGTTGAGAGGGAGATTTATGTGTCCTCCAATGTCTCCTTTGATCAATTCCGGTTAAATAAATTTATTCATTGGTGTGTAGACGAAAACGCCATTACTAAAATTAGTCAAGTCGTGGGATTAAATTACTTGGTCGACTGCGATAAATAAATGGAAGGGTTACAGACATAAGACTCGTCCTGCAAAACTGTATTCAACGAATCCCGTCGTCTTATATCAAAGTTCCATATCCTTATCCTTATTATCAATGACTGTGGTCGGGTTAAGAAGGGAAAAGGGGACCCTTTCACAGAGAACTCTACTTTTATCCGTACATGCCACATTCCTCCACTGATTACCCCTTGACAACTGGATACAATCGTAGCCATACACGTTGGATGGGAAACCATTTCCCCAGGCTGCAAAGGAATTGTTATCTTGGCCCTCCGGATCCAACCAGTACGTATCGGTCACACTGTGGCCGAAGCTGTTTGTCACGAATTTTCGTACCCAGTCGTTCTCTTTCTGGCTTTGAATGGAGAGAACCTTAGCTGGGGACTTTGGACCTGAAAATTTTCCACACGTCGCCATCCCGGCTGCATAATCCATTTTGTTAAGTAGCAGTACGATACATTTCTTATTGTCAAAAAGGCGCCAGTGGCCAGCCTCGTCGCAGGTTACGCCTAAATAAATTGGAACCAATCACTTGCGACACAGGTTTTGTTTTTATGCATTGTTTCTTTTAATTACCACCGGACAAGAGTTCCAGAAGTTGCTTGGACAGTTCCACTTGCTTGCTCTCAATCCTCTGAAGGGACGCGTTCACTGCGGAACATTATCCATGCTTCAAACTGCTCTACCATACATGAATTTGAAAAATGCTTACCCCAAGAAGTCCCTCCAGAAAGTGTCAAGTCCCCCCAAGCCGCCAGGGATGAGCTAATGAACAAGATAACCGTCGATGCCATGATCCAACTGGTCTTTTGCACTACATCCATTATGAAGCCTTTAACAACTATGCTTAAAATTAAAAGAACTTTTTCTCGAGATTCTTGATGCAGTCAAAAAATCTGTATGCTTTAAGTGAAACAAATCGCTGTCCTGTTTTTATCTTTTATAGCTACTACAAATTAAAAACAGTCAGTTTCCCTATACAAAATTGACGAGGACTGTGTGTCTTCATCAACACTTGGAAATGGTGTGCAAAACAAATAAATATAACCATTACTTCGATGAGTGAATTATGCCAAATGCAACGTCTCATTTGGCCCCGACAAAAGTAGTGCCTGGAGTTTTTCTTCCTCGGATGGCCTTGTATAGAGCAATTGACGATCTTGAATAAAGCATTTGAACTTGAACCTTCGTATTGTCAACATGGCCCAGTGCTCAACTCTTTTTTGTCATTCTCTTTTAGTCGTATTCCTTCATTCTGTTGAATAATAATGAGATATCTACTGGAGGTAAATAGGTATACATACTGTCCTTGGCGAAGGGGGGTAATTAATTTGCTGCCTTTTGATGCATATTATTTGCATGAATGCATGAATTGTGATACTGCTAGTTATTGTAGCTATGGTGGCCAGTTCACTAAACGTGAATTACGTAAACTAAGATACTTAGTAATGACATATTTATACTATCGACTATATTCTGGGTTAAATAAGATAGAACATTGGTATAATTCGTCTCATGTGAATGAATAGCTCATTTGTCTAAATTATCCCACTCCACATCACATCTGAGGAGAGGACGCAAGTGTGAATATTATAATATCGTAATCGCCGATGCTGGTCCCATATGTCCCATTCGCCCTTGCTGCCTGTACTACTGAGGAAAAATGTCCACGTCCAATAATAATCCCTACGTCTCATCCAAAAGACCAGGCAACCTGGCTTCCGCATTCAACTCTGACTTCAAGTTGGACGTAGGAGACAAATTCATTACACTGAAACAACGTCTTGCGAGACAAAACCCTTCCCTTAAGGAGTCTTGGGAAAGACTGTTCCACGAGTTTGAGACTGAAGGCAAGGTCATCAAGGAGAAAGGACCGGATGTCGTCCCTGTCATTGAGTTCTCCTCCTTGCTTGAAAATAACGGAGAATTCTCTGAGACAGCCAAAGCCTTAATTCGGCATAGAGGGTGTGCCGTCATTAGAGGCGTTGTTCCGGAATCCCAAGCCCTCATTTGGAGGGAGGACGTCAAAAGATACATAAAGTCCCATGAGGGTGAAATCGCAGGTTTCCCCGGTAACTAATGCATGATTTCAGTTGTGAGTTGTGACGTAATTTAATTGTCGCATTCGTCTTTGTATTGCAGAGGAGGATTCTCAAGTATGGGAACTGTACTGGTCAAAAGTAAGCATGCAAAGAAAAATGTCACTTCCTTAGATTTACATTAGGCATTTATTTATGTTGGCCCAAGTTGAAGCACGCTCACATCCCAACTTCCTTCTGGTGTCTAAGGCCATGAACAACCTCTGGCACGCGGATCCAGCCTTGCCATTATCTGAGGTTGATTTAGGCAGAAGTCTCACCTACTGCGATCGACTTCGGATCAGGAAGGGTGGGGATGAGAGCTTTAAGCTGGACGGTCACATGGATGGGGGCTCCGTAGAACGTGAGTGTAATTAGATATGCATAGTCATTCATCCTACAAGTTACTTGAAGGATGGGAGGACGAAGAGTATCGAAAGTGTTACACCCACATACTGAACGGACAATGGGAACGGTACGATGCCTTTGACGCGTCGCATCGTGTAAATGCGAATATGGATCTTTATGACTGCAGTGGTAAGGCATAATAACTTTCCTTCTATGAGTTTTAATAACAATGGATGACAATTAAATACAGGGGGTTGCTCTATGTTTCGAACATTTCAAGGCTGGCTGTCTCTTTCACATGTCCCTCCATATTCGGGAACCCTTCGAGTGTGTCCACTCATAAAACACTCCACTGCTTATCTCATCATGAGACCGTTGCTTGCGGACACCATTGGGAGGAAGTATGAGTAATTGAATTATTCCACTCTGTGGAAGTCTAAAATCCTCTGATGGTATTTTTAGGGACATGTGTGGAGCAATCCCAGGGGCACAACAGCACATCCTGCCCGAGTTCCATAAACCTATTCTGGAACTTCTCGTATCCATTCCAGAGGTAGGTCCTGGGGACTGTGCCTTTTGGCACTGTGACATGATCCATGCAGTAGACCCAAAGTGCACCGTTGGAGAAGGGGAGGATAGCTCGGTGTTCTACATACCCACGACTCCGTTTTGTCGAAAGAATTGGGACTATCTTATAAAACAGAGGCAGGCTTTTCTTCAAGGGATGTAAGTGTCTGTCAGAAGAGACCGTAGCAATGGTGAATGTATGAAACTTTATTCCTTTTCAGGACACCTCCAGACTTTCCCCTGAATAATTGTGAAGTCAACTTCCCCGACAGAGCATTTCCACGGAAGGACGCATTCCTGTCGAAAGAGGGCGAAGGAGCAATGGGCTTTGAAGAAAAAGAGCTAACAGAACAAACACCCTAGACTTTAAATTGAGAAAGCTTGTATCATTTATTTTTATGTGTTGTCAATGCAACAGAATTTGCAATTACAATAAGTATTGATTTAGCAACAGATCAATCCTGATTGTTAAGTAGTTTCTTTTGATTTTTGGTTACGCAGTAAAATAAAACAAAGATGTTTCAAACAGTGTATAAATAGAAGTCATATTTTTTCATGGAATGACAAAAACAACTGGTAAAAGTGAAATTACAACAACGAGGAATGAGAAAAGTCACACAAATAAACATCAAATTCTATAAAACCATCTTACAAATTAGGTAAGAATATAAAACAAATCAGTCGATAAAACTATACAATTAGGTAGAATCAAAACATGATAAACGTTTAGGTATTTATAAAACGACAACCAAAAATAAAAGTAATTAATAATCACCATCTAAAAAACTTAATTAGTGAGAGGAGCCATAATACTGCAAGTCACACGATAATGATAATAATAGTCTCTTCACTTTACAACAATATGTTTCTTGTACCTCGTACGTATTTCTGTTAAGCATAGGACATAGCACACGCTGTTCGTAATTTTCAAACCTACAGTTACAATTTATTCGTTTATAAGCTGCCCTGACCAGAAGTCAAGGATTACACTGCCATAGCTGAAGCGCAAACAATTTATTTGAGGTAGTTTAATGTTCCATTGCCCTGGCACACGATAAATTGAACAGGAATTGAGAAAGCCAAAGATTATTAATTTAACAAAGCCCCAAAAATCCATGCATGGAACAAAAGTTTAGTAAAACTAAAACACGATAGTTATTGATTTTAGGATGAAGATTGTGTCTTTTGTGAGTCACGCCAAGCCTCAAGACTTTTCTGAACTTGAATAATTTCTGTAATTTGATTCCCTTTCTGATCATCCTTTTTCATGGACTCCAGGCACTGGAAGTAACAAACAAATACAAAATGATTAAACTCCAAGCCCTCCAAAGGAAGTAAGTTAATATTTCGGTTTTTACCTGAAGAATACTTGACGTGACGCTATTAACCTTCTTATCGCATTGGACAATGATAACCCTGACAACTAAAAGTAATTTTGCAATGGAGGAGTTGAGATCGTTGATTTCCTGAGCTAGATTTGAGGTACACTTGTCGTCACCAAGGCTGCTGCCACGATTCCCATCAATTTGGTCTTCTAACCCCTCCTCGGCTGCCTCTCTTTCCATAATGGCTCTATTTAAATTCTGCAGAGAAGGGTCACTTAAAGAGTCGCTAGTTGCGGGTGCTGCAGTAGTTGCTGAATTCATTTCATTTTCAGTGGTAGTTGTAGCTGCCTCCTTTAGGGTTCTTGCTCCTTCCCCGTTACAAGAAGACGTGGGTGAAGGCGAAGACACTTGATCGATGGCGAAACCTTTGGCCAGTGAAGCAATCAATGGGAGCAACAAAGAACTGTTGGGTTCGGTCTCGAGTTTAGATTTCTGGCCAGCCTACAATAATGATTTTAAGTAAATAACACTCTATGGCGCTATACTATTTGCGACTTACAAATGAGTTGAGTACATCCTGAGGTATTTTATACGCGATGATGAGAGACTCAGTGACTGCTTTCAGGTTGTCCGTCGTCTTCCTCACAGAAGTAGACCCGTCTGACAGTTGCCCAGAGAACGAGGCAGTAAGGGACCCCGATTGGAGCTCCAACCGTTTCAAAAGCGTCTGAGACTTTAGAGCCTCTTGCTTGTGCTGTTCGCTCAGTCGGACGAGGGTGGAACATCGAGCCTCCGCATCTTTTGAAACGGCCTGGATCTTTTCACGCCACTCTTTCGCCTTTAAAAACGGAAAAAATTGTAAAGCCATGTCAAGAAGAAGAAACCCATAAAGAAGACAAAACTCACCTCCACTTCCAATTCTGACAAGGTGTCTGCGAGTGTGGATTTTTCTGCCTGGAGAAAATCAATGGTCTCGTTCGTCTCCGCTTGAACTTCCTTGAGTTGTTTCTTTAGCTCTGTCTTTTGCGTTTCAGACTTTTCAAATTCAGCTTGGAACCTTAGGGCCGTGGACTTGTACTTATCGGAAAGGACCTCCAACCGCTTCATTTCCTCCAACAATTCGTCAGTCTTGTCAAGGTAAAAGTGGCCATCGGTGGAGTCTCCGGAGGCGGCAGATGCCCCTGTTATTGGCGGCGTCGGGGTGGGTGTGGAAGTTTCCGTGGAGCAGGGTGACGGGGAAGGAGACAATGCAAGAGATGATGGTGGAGGCGGTGGATCCGTTTGAACGCCCCTTTCTTGTCTCAACCTCTTATTTTTACTACTTGCTGTCTGTCCTTGGGCAGACGAAAGCTTAGCAAACACACTTTTCACGGGAGTGATTGTGTGGTGGAGGTATCGACCACCTGAATTATGTATCGATTCTCCACTCCCAGAATGTGTGCTTCCACCTCCTTCGCCTCGCTTAGCTTTCGCCTCTTGCATCTTTTGAAGTCGTAGTGCAGTTGTTTTCGTCAGATTGGGCTCCCAGAATCCAGACACTCCTTTTCTCTGTGACCCTTGCCGTTTCAATGGAGTGTCTTCCCCATCTCGAGATTTACGTCTTGGAGTAGAAGAAGACTTTTCTAAGAACGTCATGCTCTTCGTCATGAGGTCAGTGGAGGGGGTGGATGCCTTACTCGTGGCACCACTGCCACTTTGACTGCCAACAACGTTAACTTCAGGATCACTACTTCCAAAGTCCAGAGGCCGTACCCGAACTCCTTTTCTTAGTCTGAGAGTAGCGTATTTTTCTATCCTTCTTATTTTTGACGAAGACAATAATTGTTCCTCCACTACGTGCTGGCGGTCGGCGTCGTCGTTAACTGGTGTGGAAGGACGCTCCCCTTCGACATGATTACGGACATCCACAGCATCCGTTGGGGTGAAGATCTTGTGGTTGAGATGAAACTTGGTGGTTCTCTGCCCGACGGAGGATGACGATGTGGTGGAACCTCCACCTCCGATCAATGGTCGCCCATCAGCACTCGTCAAACTGTCCATGGAAGACTTGTTGTTCTCACTCCCACTACCGCTTCCACCTCCACCCTTTAAAATCGATTTGATAGGTTTCTTAAGCTCCGCACTGCTTTTGGTTGAAGGCATCAGTCGTCGGCTCGCCTGCGTCCGAGGAGGGGCTGATTTTGGAAGAACACTTCGCCCAAAAGCAGTTTTTGAGACCGGACTGTTGCGATAGTTGAGTGGGTGCACATTTTCTATACGATTCCTAGACTCTGGAGTAGGGGTTTTCAATGGCGTGGATGAAGGGATCTTTTTGGGCACTTTTGACTTGGGCAAGTCCTCCATGCTGTTGCTACCAGGTTTCTTCGAGGATGATGTTGTGGATTTATTAGTCTTCTTGCTCTCCTTTGAATTGTTACTGCTCTGTTTATTCTTAGTGTTTGGTGTGGGAATGGAGGTAGGAGTCGTGGATCTTTTCTTCTTGTCCCTGTCCTCTATTTTGTCTTTGGTAGATTTGGTTACCCTGCCACCAATGTCGTCAACGAGGGGTGAAGATCCGTTGGTCTTGACAGGCTCAGGTGTGCAATTTTCCTTCTCCTCAGAGTAACTTTTTCTAAGCATACTTGCCGTCATGGACATGGTTTGTCGAGCAGGATAGTTGCCATGCCCACTATTGGCTCTTCCCCCTTCATCATTTCCATTCATTGTGGATCCACTACCACCAGCACCCCCTCCACAGGAATTCGTCATCATCGCCCCTGGAAGTCTGCAAGGGTCTTCAGGCTCACTGTACCAACTCACAAGGCTCAACTTCATTTCGTCAGAAGAGCTGACTACACTGGCACTATTTGTGGTGGCACTAGCTGTCAAGCTGGCATCCGCATCATCGCCACCACCTCCGACATGTGCGGGTGAGGACTTGGACGAGGATAAGTGTTGCTGTTTAACCACGTCACAGGTCAGAGACGCGACTCCAACGGTAACAGAACTGTCCCCACTGCCACCCCCCTCAACCCTGAAGTTTGGAACGAGTGGTGTCGTAGGACTCTCTTCAAGCACTGATGACAATTCTTGACTAGCTGAAGCTGTTGTATCCTGTTGTTGTGACTCTTCACCCCTTCCTCCTCCTGCGTCGTCGGAGGAAGCTGCATTTTTTGATGATGGCGAAGATTCGACGATGACAGCGACGGATTTTCCACTTTCCAAATCCATATTGAATGAAGTGTAGCTGCAGAAACGGAAGGAACAGCGACAGATAAGTCAAAAGTGTTACGTTATATCGCTATGGCATCATTGAAACTTGAGTGAGTGAAGCTCATCATATCATATCAGTACAATTACAACTAAGGTACGAACACTTTCATTGAATCTCATAAGGAAAAGTTGTTTGTTACACATTTAGATTTTAGACATGAACACGAACACTCAATTAAGCCTCATAAATTAATAATCAATAGAGCTTTAGCAATCAAACTTCTTCGGGGCAAAGTGAGTGTCACTATAACAATCAAAATTACAATCAATTACGATGTACAACAAGCTATTTGCTCCTGTCATACCACAGGTCTGTCTGTCTGTATGCAGCAAAAGTTATAGTTATCACACTTTCTCATGCGACTTTTCCTTCAGATCTGCTCAGTCGATAACAACAATCACTACTAAATTCTTGCCACTTATAACTCGTTAATTTAATTTTCTTTGCAATAAGTATTCACTACCTCACACCAAAACCACGTTGCGTTGATTTGATTAGAAGAGGAGAAGAGGAAACGCGTAAAAAAAGTAAGAAGGTTTTTGACTTGAGGAACTAAACTTGATTTTTAATCTGATTAATTTGACGATGGCGATGAAGAAGACGATTTGCGACGGTGAAGTTAGAAAAATGTTGGGTGGTTTGGCAATGGTCATTCGTTTCGTTTCTTCTTTCTATTAGCTTCTCTCTGTTCTTTCTTTCTTCATCCAATTAAGCAAGTAGAAAAGTAGGCCAAGTTGAAGATATTGAAATAAATATATGAATTACAGAATGATGATGTTATGCTGATATTCAATTTGGTTATTTCGATTTGTCATTCAACATTCAAATTCAATTGCCTCGTCGTCTTGTCTTGTCAGGGTCATGGCAATGGCAATTTTCCTCGCTCTTCCAAAATCCAAACCGATCTGAGTATCTGCAAAATGCAAAAACAGCAATACCTCAGTCAGTTGTAAAGTAAATTATCTAAATGCATTTTTGTATACAAAATTGTCGTGGGTAAAGCTAAAGCTATGTTTTGCCTTCGTCATGACATGACATTCGACCTACGGAGTGGAAGTGGAAAGCTGGCAAAAATAATAAAATCAATCAATCGCCCACTATAGGTCATCATAGTTGATAGAAAATGAAAGACAAAAGAAACCTAAGGAAGATATGATTTGACTTGCGTGTTTCATGTCACTCATGATGATGATAGAAAGAAATTATAGAACAGTGCATTGCATGTGGCACTGTCATTTGATTCGATTTGACAGCAAGCAAACAAACGAAAATGGACAAATCTGCACAAAACCACATTTTTGGAACACCAAAAGTTTCGTTTAGAAAAGAACACCTTTGATCTCTCAGAGTACCCCAAGGACGTGGTGAATTTTGCATTCTTCTGACAAGCTCTTTCCTTTTCCTTTACACCTCCACCTCTCTGTCTGACACTAGAGGAGCTTTGATTTGACATAATAATCCAACCAATCAATCACAATTAATTTGCACACAGCTATCACATACATTGTAACTCAATCTGCACACAAAGGATCAACATAATCTCATTATGTTATTATATGTTCATTATGTCGCCTCATCCTCATCTCAATTTCGACTGTCAAAAGAATCTCTTGTATCGTGTCAAATTAAATTTATACCAAGTCTCAGCCCACGAATGAATAAATGCCACACAAAAGGACCGAGTAAGAAAACAATGCATTTATCCACAAGTTAGACAGACGAGTCAAATCGATTATCACATGCCTATCAAATTAAGAAATAAACAATCAATCATTTTTTGCGATCGCAATCAAATCAAGCCTTCATTTTTTAACACCCGTTTCATTATTGTCATGTCTATAAAAGGAATAAATAGTTATGCACTTTACTTTCACCTTAAATCATTAGAAAGTCAGATACTTAAATGAATCTCTTCTTCCAAAAAGGACTGGCGATTACACTTTGATCTTCAACATAATGACCTCCCTGAACTGTCCCCTTGTCTTTAATTATTTTATTGCCTTTGCCAACTCATTAAAAGAATTAAAGACATGAAATAAAAACAATAAAACTGTAGATTGATTGATTGATTGATAGATTTAGAGTTGTCCTTCTTTTCTTGCAATGTGCAGCTTCACAAGGTAAGAAGCTGTGCAGTTAAAAACTTTTAAAATCCAGTTTAACTTCTATCAGCAATTAAATTCACAGCATGTACACTCATACAATGCTCGTTTTTCATTCAATGGCTCACTTAAAAATGCAAGGCAATTTCATTTTGCATTTATAATTACTTTTTTATCCTCAAGAATGAATGTATGCTTTCTGTGTATGCCTATAAACGTGACGTGGAAGCTAAAACGTTTGAAACCTTTTGCCCTGATTGTTCAAGAAGATTAGATTAAGTGAGTGGATTTGTAATTCCGAATTGTTCGCCGACGAAAAGAAGTGAATTGAATTATTAGGTAGCAAAGCAATAATGGAAATAATTATACAACTTTTAGTTCATTCATGAACTAAACTATGTAACTTGTTAATACAAGACGTTTTAGCTGAAAGAAAGAAGCAACTCATCGATCAAATGAAATGAAAGAAACGTGAAAACCTCCACTTTGTTGTCTAATTAACTTGCGTGTACCCTTCCCACACCATACTATCGTATCGTGAATGAGCAAGAAAGTCAAAAGAGAATGTCAACGGGACAATTAACGCAGAATCCGA
Organism: Isotomiella minor; assembly: GCA_034696445.1. NCBI lineage: Eukaryota > Metazoa > Arthropoda > Collembola > Entomobryomorpha > Isotomidae > Isotomiella > Isotomiella minor. The sequence goes on along the minus strand of JAQIWU010000748.1, from coordinate 7,493 downwards.
AAGGAATGGAATGGCAAAGCAAAGCTAGCTGAGATTGATGATGTGACACTATTACTTGAGTGATTTTTGTGAGAAGATCGATTATGCAAAAAGGGATGGGATGAGATGAGGTTAATTCATTAACCACCATCACGATTAATTGATAAATTTTGTATAATGATGCTCCTCTAAACCTTGTTCCACTAATGAGTTACCCTGACTAAATTGTAAATCCTTGAGATGACTAACTTGAGTTGGAATTGGAGAAATTTGAGGTAAACTATCGTTAATACAAATCGTGTCTGTGTCCTGTGTCCAGCCACAAGTGCTAAGGAAGTTAATTGTTAAAAGGAGTTGGATTTGATGCTTTCACATTTCATAGAAAATTGAAATATTTGAGCCAACAAAAGTAACTTTTCTTTCTGTATCCCACTGACTAAATGTGAGATAACGGTGGTAGGTAGCTTAATTTATTTCCTTCCTTAAATCACATTTAAATTTTTGAAATTCGTTCTTCCTGCAATTTGCAAGTCCAAAGGACATTATCAATGATGCACGACATGACGTGGGGAAGGAATTGGAGCATATTCACTTCACTCTCACTTCCATTACATGCATTATCCGATTTGCATTGCATTTTTTAGCTTTACTTTACTCACTTTTGGTAGCGAATTGAAAATGAGAAAGACAAGGGACACTCACTCGCAAGACTAAAGTCACTCTCGCTCAATGGAATAAATAGAGTACAAAGTAAAATTGAAATAATAAAATGCGTGAGCAGAGAAAAACGACAACGGCATGGACGAGGACAAAATATAAATACAACAAACGAATAGCGTAATGTCGAAAAGAATTGTGATTGTAAAAATGTCACAACAATACTTTACCGTCTTCATTAGATTCACGACAGAACGCACTTTGATTGTTACTACCATTCTCTCGTGTTACTCACGCATCGTTGCACAATTTGAACTGGTTGCAAATTGACGTTAAATTTAGGGTAGGACTACAAAACTAGATAGAAGCGAGGAGGGAATTATTATTTACAATAGCTAAACTTTTCTAGCACTTTAGGTAAATTAAAAGTCTAAACGAACGAACGGTTAAAAAACGAGTACAGACATTTTCATTTGTACTCATATCCGTAGTTTTGTTATTACTTTTAGCACCTTTCAATAATAAAATTTTATGACACTGAATGAGCACATCCCATCTCATCACAAATTCACATTATTACTTCTACTTGGGTGAAAATGAATTAATATATCCACTTTCTATCTCTGACCTCTGCTCTCCTCCGTCCTATCCTACTTTAAATTCACTTGGGGCATTTTAAATATGCAAATTATTGAAAAACCAACTGCACACACATACAATTTACGATCAATTGTCAAAAACACCCTCCCCTCCTCTCTCTCATTACTTACGTGTAGTTGTAATTATCATGAAATCTCCTACACTATTTTATGATATGATATGAAACGAGATCAGCCTGCCTCTAATCACCCCTCCTACGACTTGTGAAAAGCAATACCCTTGCGTGGAATGGAACAAACCGTTGCCTTACCATAACTAATTATGCCACAATTAGCTCAGTATTGTCCATTAGTTAAGGTCAAATTAATCAAAATGTTACACACGTACGCGTACACAATCCAATCATTCTGATTTGAAACTACCTTTACCTCGATGGATGAAGTCAATTTATCAATCAACCCCCAACCAAATCCATTCTCAGAAAAACAGCGGATAATAATTTTAGATCGACCTCAGTTTGACAGGAATGTGAATTGGGTCTTTGTAAAAACACTTTAGCACACTTTTATGAAAACCGCAGATCAAAAATAAGCGTGGAATTTCAAAAAATTCACTCAAGACTGTGCCACAAAATTGAGGACCAAAGCCAGAGCAGCCACGCTACTACGCTAATAAAACAACAATCATGTTCTCGTTCACAAGCCAACACACGACTGCAAATCCCACAGAAGAATCAAACGCTTTTTAGACGCACCACCAGAAAGAACCAGAGTGCCTGTTAGGAATCACTGATGTGTTAGCGTTTTGTTAATGATCATGTAAAGGATGATTTCATAGCACTTTTTACAGCAGCAAAATGGCAAATCCACGTGAGGGAGTTTGAGAGTTGATTTGATTTGATGGATGGATGTGTGTTTGAGTGCGCACATTTATTTATTGTTGTTGCACCACCGCTTTTCCATTTACAAAACTAGCCCAAACTAAACTAAAACTAAACCAACAATCTGCAAAGTCGCTTTTTGAATCAAGCGTGTGATGAGGAGATGACGTAGTGTTACCTAGTTCTAGTCCACTCTCTCATAAATTGATGAGCTTTTTACCCATTTCCTGATTCTGATCCTACACCCCAGACCAGCGAATGGAATGCATAGAAATTATCTAAATGGTGAGAACAGAGGGCAATTATTAATGATGATTAGATGATTTTCGCCTTGAGTACCTAAATATTTATTACTAGATGCATACCATTATCATCATGACTTCTGTTCCACACTTTACTCAAGTAATTGTTCTCTTTAGGTATATATTTACATGCCACACACAAATTCACAGCCACCCACTAACCCAACCCACCACATTTGATGTATAGCGAAAGCGAAGCGAAGTTTTGGCTCCGTTCCGGATGAGAGAAGAAGGTAGGGAAGGAAGACAATCTGATTAGCAGACCAATAATGACTCATCCAGAGTAAAATGTATCAAACGTTTCATACTTCAGATATTTAACTTAACATCAACTAACAAACAGTTAACGTTAAAGGACAAGGACAAAACTCAAGTACACTTTTGCATTTCCCTTTGTATTGTATATTTTTATAGGGTGCTTCTCCTCCGAACTAAAGTCACAAAGATAAAACAAGTTTGTTTGTACCACCAACCCAAGTTTATGCAAATACAATGTCATTAATTTCTCATCTTTTTCCTCCTAGTCATTCTCCAAGCATAAGGTAAAGTTTCATAACAACCATCATGAGAATAATAATAACACTAATTACTTGCTTAAATCCTGCGATTATGACAATATAATGGCTCTCTATCTCTCTCAAGTTGAAAGGACGCGACGGTTGTAAAAAGTGTAAATCATTTTCATGCATATGTGACGCTACTGGATTCATCATGAATGCTCAAAATATCATGGCATCATGGTCATTAATAGATTTACCACAACATGCAAAAACACTATGCTTTGTCTCTTCTATTCTAAGTTTCAGCATAAAGTGCACAAGAGACAAAACTTAGAACTATGTTTGTGTCAAGCAAGCAAAAAAGAGAAATGGGAAAATTTAAAATTTTGACACGGCAATCCACCACATCAGCTCGCTACACACAGTGCCTTTCTCCCACTGGGGAACTGGAAGAGAAAGTCAAGTCAAGTCACGATGGAAACTAAAGAAGTGATACCTAATCGACTAATGGAATGTGAGAGTAAAAAAGGGCAGCATTTCCTCCTTATCCTCACACAACACACATGAGGCACCACTCCTACAACTTTCTCCTCTGGTGTCGATCCAGAGAAAGGTACACAAGTAAGTCAAGTCTTTTTATCACCGCCATAATGCAACCGATACTCCTTCCTTGCACACTGTGAAACCAATCAAAACCGGCTTTTAGAAGATGGTTGTAGGTTTCCATATTAAAATTCTGCATTGAAGTATGTATTCTCAAAATAATGTACAGGAAGGAAATAAGTACTGAAGCATATTAGTTAAATATATGAAAAGCAATAATGAAGGGTGGGGCAAAGTAACTTGAATCGACCCTTTAACCTTATTTCCCTAGAATAAAAAAAATCTCCTGGAGTTTATTTATCTGCCAAAATAACATGCATGCAAGGTCAAACAGTGATAAACTAAAGGTTACAAACAACTTGGCAGATTCCAGCCACAGTCCGTCTCAACATGCCTCGAGTAGTGGTGTTAATGGGTGATTGATTGCTTTCCAAATGAGTCAAGAAGTCAATTCCATCTAACACTTAAGTAGAATTAAATTTTACCCTTTCCCCCACGCCCTAGCTTGGTCTTGGTTCCATGTTGGGAATTATAGTTACCACCGCAGAATAAGGAAGGACTTTCACTTTCACTTCTTGATATGATTACGTCTTTAAATAAAAGATGAAGTGGAAATGGAATGGAATCGCCGGCAAGATACCACCACAACACGACTAGGTACGTACGTATATATTCATTGTGATTCTGAGCTTAAATCTTTTACACTCACACGAACGAAGGAACTAACAAGTTGACTACTTTCTCCAGCACTTTCTCCTTTCATTTTTTCTGCAGTTTGAGTTTGGGTGTCTGTACTAAAATGTCCACACACACTGCACTACTGTGACTGAATTAATGTAGAAGAGTAAAGGACCCGACTCTAGCTTCACTATCTACAAAATTTAATGCAATATTGAATGAAGATGATAACAACGACTGCACAGACACACAACAAAGTAAAAGAGAGAGCTTAAGGAGACAGAAGAGGAGAAAAGAAGGATGAGGATCATCGGTGTTCGGTGTGGCTGTGGGACATGGAATGAATGAATAAAAGAAAAACTAGACTAGAGAGGTATCCTCTTGCTCTCTCGCTAACTTTCACTTTTCCAACTTTCACCAACATTCGAAGAAAGTCAGTCCAAAAAGTCTGCCTACTGTGGCGAGTCTCTGTCGCATGACAAAGTAAACTTTAATCATCCCTATTCGATAAATACGATGTCTGTCCTTATCTCTTATCCTTTTCCGCCTACTTCCACATTTCTCTCTGAATTAAGTTGATCAGCCCAGCCTATAGTCCAGCGTAATACCCTTGGCTTTCTCCAGCTCAACAAGAATGTAAAGTTTAAAGAAGTTTGATATATCAAGTCATATCAATCGATTCAGAATCCATACCATTTAGATTTGGACTCGATGCATTGTATTTGTAATTTTAGAAACGTTGACGATAGTTAAAGTACTATGGCTTACCGTTTTAACACGTGTCCAACATAGATTTGACTAACTTTGTTCCTTTAGTCCTCTTCTTCTTCTTTCTTCAATTCTTGTCTTGGGAGTTGGGACTGCGGACTGTAAGAAAAACAATAAATCACGTAATTTTCATAATCATCCTTGAACACATGTGACAATGTCAATAAAATATGATCATGTAAAACTTCACGTAAAAGGATCCAAACCTGCGATTGATGGGCTTACCTTTGTACTTTATCCAACTGTCTGTCCTCCACTTTTGGTTTTGCTTTTTTTGTACTGATGAGTGTTAAGAATTAAGTAAGTGTCTTCAATTGAGAATTCTTGAGATTCGAGTTGAGATCAACAAAGGTAAAATAATATCGCAGAGGAACAAATAAAAACTAGGAGGTTAGTTCATAGTAACTTCTGACCCTGTAGTGAACCAAGTTCCTTCCGCTAATTACTAATTAAACACTTTGTTAGTTTTTGAAATTCATAAAATAAAATAATTTTGACACGAGTATTTTTTTGACTTTGACATTCATGCTCTCTTTCTTTGGCTGCTGATGATCGAGGGGTTTGGTTCGCGCTCTGGTATTGATGAACCCCATCCGCTCTTTTTCCTTTGTTCGGGCATCTTTTTGACAAGAAATCAGGTTTTTGGAGATCTTTTGGTTGCCAATGGGAAATATATGACATGGCAAAATTTCTGAACTTTTACAAACTTTTTAAATCGTGTTTCGAGGGTATTCCCAATAAAATAGTGAAAGGTTGCATTATGTGTAATCAAATCAGTAATTCCATGCTAATGTGCAATGCATCTTCAATCTTATGTACCTGATAGAACAATAGGACTTGAAGTCACCCCATACAATGATCAATGAATCATCACACAATACTCAAGGCATCAGTATTATCTAGATATGAGGAACCTTAACATGACATAAAATTGAACGGATAAGTCAAGCAAAGACATTCACAATTGAGGCATGAATCATCATTGTCATTGAATGAAAGGAATGATATTTTTTGCATCATCTACTTCGTAGCGAAACTGACCATTGATCCTTCCTAAAGCAACTTAGTTACCAAAAAGTAATTAGGTGAATTACACTCGTCCCCATGCATCCTAGCTCAACCAAAGATATACTCCAACTTCACGCATCATTGCTTACTTTATGTAACCAACCGGCCTAGCCAATCCAGTTCCTGTGGTCTACAATTATATGCCTGTGTACAATTAAAGAACGGATGAATCCAATCCTCATGTATCTATTTAAACTAATTTATTTGCACACAAAGTAGCAGTTCTGTCGTAGAGGTAGTTAGAATTTGTATAATGTATGACGCATTGCATCTTCTCACCCAAGTTCATGAACGTTTGTCCTCCTTTCCTTCCAAACGATTGACTCATGCTCATGAAGCCAATCTAGATTCTGCGAAAATGTCCTTAGGAATTTCTGACTATCTCCTAGACGATTTTGTTTATCGTGAAGATGTGTCTTGATGAATGCAACATCGCTTGGCTTATAAAAGGAGTGTTGTTGCCGACACGCTCATCACTTGCCATTTCTTCTTTGAGGTGATAAGATTAACACGACTTGACATGGACAACCCAAAGCTGTACGACAAGTGTCGTCAAGTCACACTGAAGAGTACCTCCATCGCCCCCACCCTCCTGAACCTGCAGACTTGGGACAAGAAAGGAGAAGTGGTTTTGGACTATGGGTGTGGCACAGGGGTTGTGGGGCACGAGCATCTTCTTCCCCTGATTGAAGAACACGATGGGAGGTTAGTCAGTGTAGATTGTTCTGAGCAAATGATTCAACACGCCAAACAGACGTATCCACACGAACGGATAACCTACGAAGTTGGGGACATTATGGGCAAGAGGACTTGGCCATTTGGAAATGTGGAGTTTGACAAAATCTTTTGTCACTTGGTTCTCCACTTCGTTAAGGACACACAGTGAGTCATCGCATTCCAAAGTCATATTCCTTTGGTAATTAATCAATCTCTATTCTAGACAAATCCTCCACCGGTTTCATAAAAATCTCGCTCCCAATGGTCAACTGGCTCTCGCATTTCTAACAAAAAGCGCGTACTGGAAGTGTCATCAACACTTTGGGCGTCATGAGAGATGGGGACGTTACATGACTGATTATGAAGCCTATGTCCCAGTCATCTTTGAGAAAGACCTGGACACTCAAGAAGAAATGGGGAGGCAGTTTGCAAATGCTGGGTTTACCATTGTGGCAATGGGGACAAAGATAGCCCCATACAATGTGAATGTTGACACTGCAGTCGGTAATGAACACTATAGATTACTTTTGGGGTATGGTGAGACTTAGTCATTTTCATCGTAGATCTTTATTGGAGTCTCTACCCCTTCACCACCAAAGTACCTGAGGAAGAACACAAAGATTTTAAATCCGACATTGCCTCATACCTCCAGCAAGTTTGTCAGGTGGATGAGGATACTCAAAATCTACTTGGAGACTACGAGTTGTTTTATGCCGTCGTGGAAAAGAAGGATGGGGAAAG
>JAQIWU010000747.1:0-22155 GCA_034696445.1 Isotomiella minor | reverse complement strand
CATATAGTCGTAATTATTTCAAAATTATTACGCTCCTTTTATTAACTGTTGTACAGGACAGAGGAACGTATACTGCTAAGCTAACAACTAGCCTGGTATTTTAAACAAAAAATTTAAGACTTATGAGAATGAAAGTTGATTATATTACTTGAAATAATAAAATGTAGTTATCAATTCATCCAAATTCCTTCATTGATTTAAGGATAAGGCCTATGCGGACGGGATAGAGCAAGGACTTGTTTTAATTCTTAATAGCAATGCAAAACTTTACGATGTTACCTCGGAAGGAAGAGTGAAACACATCCACATAAATCTCGTTCATTTTTACTGACGGCAGGCATAAATTTGCAAAAGAAAGTCCACCAGCTTTTTTCGGTCTGCGGCTGCCGACTCGCTTGCTTGACAATGGGCTTCTACACTTCTTCCATTGATGCATAAACAGAGTGAAGCCATAAAGTTAAATGGAGAAAAAAGTGTCCTCTACATTAGGTAAGGCTCACTTGACTTTCTTTCTTCCTTTCCTCTCTCTCTGTCTTTGGTTCCCTCTTTCTTTCATTCGTCTTTGGGATGGCCATGAAAATTAAGTGGTTGTACGAGTGAAATTGTCCTATATCAGAGCGAGTGATATACTTTTTCTTTCCTTTTACCAAGACGACAAGATTTACCATGAAATCGTACATAGATCTCATCCTCCCCTCTCATCATCATTTCGCAAAGCCTATATCTCTGCCTTCCCAAAACCTTGTTCCGCACACAAGTGCAAGCGTGGATGTACTACCATACATCTTAAAATCCTATTCACCAAGTGGTGTTATGGTGTCAATGTTAGGCTGGTAGTGGAGTGGTGTAAGTTGGTTGTTAGTTATTGGGCTTTTGGCTAACTTCCAATCATAATGTTCTTTTCTTGCCCATGGGCCGTGAAAAATGGCAAATTCTCCCTCACTCTCGCTCTCACCGCACTTTCTCATCTCCTCTCATCCTGTCCCAGTCGCCCAGTTGTACTTTCTCAATAAGATCGTGTTGTATATACTTACTGATCATGGTAGTAGAAGCTGAATTAGCCAGTTAAACCAGACCAGGGCGTTAAATATACAACGGTTTATTAGTCTGTTTTATTGCCTCTATAAATACATAAATAAAACAAAAAAAATATGCACAATAGAGAGAAAGAAGAGAAATAGACTCCTTCTTTTCTTTCTTTCCCTTCTTTTTTAAGTTGATGCTGTACAATTGGGATGAAGGCCAGACCAGAACAAGCGGAAGAACTATACAAACCATAAGAAGACCAGGGTTTTCTCATTTCGATGATAAATGGATGACTGAAGGAATGAATAAAATAAAACAGAGAAAGTAAAGTACCACTTAAGAATAAGAACAAAGATATAAAAAAAAATGTTACGAAATCTGTATTGCTGGTCTAATCATTATTATCTTTATTCATGAATTCTTATTCCTGCTCTCTCATCATTTATTTATTCAACTGTAGAGACTACGATGTTGGCTTGCGATTGGATCTACCATAAATAAACGCAAAAAGGCGTCAAATAGACAGCTCTTATGAAGGACAAATTTTCTTTTATGTGCCGCTCACGTTTAGTTACTTTGGCTGTGTTTCTGCAATTCTCCTCTAATTCAGACTACTAAAAGTCAGTCATATCCATAGAAATGGTTGTGTCGAGGAGTTGGTAAAACTGGTTGCTTCCTTATAATTTGTATGATACAACAGGAATGCGTTATTAGTGAAAGAGAAAGTGTATCAGTTTTCGCCCACTTTCTCTTTTCCTTTCCTTCCCCCAATTCATTCTGTTCAATGGTAAATAACCATGTTGTGCATGTATACGCATTTCTACTTACCCAAGGGAAATTTGTCGTGCAACACTCCAACCAACAACATTTTTCGTCAGTCGATGGTGAGATATTCCTCCAATTCATCAGCAACACCTGACTACTACAAAATTACTCATTACCAAAGTGAATTGGTAGAGAACTGTTTAGTTTAATGTTTGTTAGGCTATATTTGATATTCTTTTGTTCCATATTACTTTTTTCCCCATACAGCTTGACTGTCTTTAGATTCTTTCACTTTCACCATCCATCCCTATGCTACGCCACTTGCATTGAACCTTCATTCCTGCCTTCCTTCTTTCTTTCTTTCTCTCGCTTGTTCAGCTCAGGGTAGGCTCATGGGGGCTCTGATATGTCGGACTAAAAAGCCTGGGTACATGAGTGCTAGTTTGCTTACGTCATTCAACTAACTCTCGTCTCAACTCAACTCAACTCAATCTCAAGTCGTGGAGGAAAAGGAGAAGCGAGGGCTATATAATAATGCAATAATAGGAAAAAGGGCCATCTTGAGGTTGCTTACCTACTCCTCGACTTGCTTTTCATTTCATCCGTCTAACTCACTCGCTCACCAGCTATTAACTAACTAACTAACTAACCCTTTCTCCAACTCAACCCAGTCTGAAGTGAACTTTTTTTAGATCGAAGTATAGGGAAAGCAGACTTCAACTCCACGTAACTAAGTATCACTCCATTTACCACACTTCAAAACTGTGGTTGGGGAAAGTTTACTTAAAAATACTACGTAGATATATTTACACTGATGAACAGTTGCGGAGGGAGCAAATACTTGTAAGACTTTGGCAGGGGAAGTATGTCTGTGTTGGTAAACAGACCAGACGGATTGATGGAAATTAGAACAATTCACTTAGACAGAGGAGACGGTAGGAGTATTACAACAGAAATATAAAGCATCTCCCCTTTAAAGCACAAGTCTGCCCTAAGTAAGTTAGTAATAATGTTGAAATAACAAGGAGAAAGTTGAGAGAAAGCGACTGATGAGGTTCCTGTTGTACGTAGTTGTGAGTGAGTGAAAGCGCTCTTCGTTTTCCCATAAATAAATTCCATCCATTCCATTCTATTCAACGAAACGAATAAGCTATTGCTTTTATCGTTAGTAAGGCGTCCCTTGCACACAGTTCACTAAAGGGAACGCTTACACTTATGTTCTCCTCCAGTTAGAGTCGAGTCTACCCATTATTCTCGACTTTCACTCTTTAAAACCTACCTTCGCGTTTCAAATCACAAAGGCTGACAACGTTGTCGTGTTTTTCTTGTCATGCTGATAAAATACCATATGCTAATGTGGAGTAAAGTTTCATTATGAAATAATGATGAGCGCGATCGTTAGTCAGAGAGCAAAAAGTGAAGAACAAACAGACTATAGATACAAAGGAGAAGATAGATACCCTTCAAAGGCATTATTGAACATGTTTACTCAGAAGTTAAGAAAATATGTGTACGTTTGATGTTTATATTTGACCTTTGTAAATTTGGCTGCCCGATTAAGTTGGGACGACTGGTGAGGGTAAAGCGTGGGTCTGCCCTCTGAATTGCTCTTCGTCGAGTAATTAAGCTCTGTATTCAAAGAGAAAGTTGCCATGGTATAAAATGTGAATGTTTTTGATTCGTTTTATCTTCTGGCTTGACCCTGACCCTCTCCACCCTGGAGGCCTGTTGTGTTGCTTCCTGTGTATCTGCACCTACTTTTAGTATTTTATTTCACGTTACATTTAGCAGCACTGTTGACCTTGACTCTTATATGACAGCCTCCGCAAATGTCTACGATGCCAATTTTTTTCAACGTTGGTTTGAGCATTTTTTATCATATTCAACCAAATTGAGATGCGGTAAAAAAAGTTGTGCATTTGAGACTGGAATAACAAAGTCTCTTAACGTGAATTATTCCCTGAAAAATTAAGATAAAAATCTGGTGGGTCTATAGACTTTACATAGAAATTGGTTGGTAATGGAAATGAAAAGAAAGTGAAGCTATGAACAAATGGCCCATACATTTCCTCGACAACTCCTTATCTTCCACCACCACCACCATCACTACCATCACCACCCTTGACCCACAATGAAATAAAAAAAGTGTATGAGCGTAATGCATGGATGTGGGTGCATTCTCAGAGTCAGAAGTGCGCGGTACAAAGGTCAAGTCATTTGTTCACTTCCTCCAGATATGGTTGTCCTTCCCGCCCTCATTTCCTATCCAAAGTAGAAATTCTACTTTACTTTATTCTTCTTGTACTGACAAGTCACGATAACGGTACAAAATACTACCAGTCTTAGTCGTCTGAGTTCTCCTCCCATTTCCTCCTTTTACTTTCATTGCTCCTAGAAAACCAGTCATTTTGTGTCGTACCATATTCCCATGAAGAAAGGTCCATAAAATGGAATAAAACGTAGAACTAAAAGTTAATCCAGGTTTGGTTAAAAGCCAATCTCACCCTGCCCCAGCGTGGTTTGAGTAACTGTGTGTTCAGTATTACAAGTGAGATAGTCGAGTTAATTCTGAAACCGACAGAGGAAATTGCCATCACCCACCAACTTTCATTTCCGTCAAAAGCTGCAACAAAGCAGGAATGACAGACAGACATATTGCTTTTTTGCTTCAGATACATAATAATGCCTAACAACAAAGTGGAAGTGGCAAACACAACCATTCATTCAAATGGCAGGTTTTTGCATTGCCTCCCTCTGCATCACATCACATTCAAACGGGTCTTTTTGTATCCTTCTTTCACCCTCCTCACCCAAATGATAAAAAATATAAGCAATATGTATGCCGGTTGAGGGTTTGGGTAAAAGGGTAAGTATGTAATAAGTCAAGTAAATCCGTAAGCGAAAGTGAAAGGAATGAATGAGTTGTTCAGAAAACGAGTGAAAGAAGGCCATACAGAATATTTGACGCTTTGGATATAAGAACAAAACGGAAGCAAAATGTAAAGTGCCTTCATCCATTCTTTTTCACGTCATCTCATCTCATCTCATTCTCCTCAACAACTGACACCCATAAAATGAAATAATGTAATAGGATCTTGTAGCTGCTGTACACTTAAAGAAACTTCACTACTTGGCAATCCTGCCGTGGATAGTTATGGTTATGTCTGCATCCCACGACCAAGTTAAGTTGACCTCACCCCACCAAACCCACGTCAAGCATCCTCCTTGATACATGGGGGTATGGGACTGATGTGTCATTTCAGTTTAGTCAATTGTCTCCTGCTATATTTAGAAATGCCATGTAAAAGCGAAGTGAACCATAAAAGCGACTTGGGGCATATGGAATTAGGAACAGCATGAGTGGTGGGTATGTGAGGCAAGTAGTAAAGTAAAAGCAACCCATTTAGTGATGTTGTAAAGAGGCGGGGAGAGTGAGTGAAAGCAGCCTTTAAATGTCAAAACGAAACCTTTTCTTCCTTCTTATCTTCATGCTTTAGAATACCAACAACGTCACTACACTTCTTTTCTATTCACCATACGACCCGTTCATCCATTGCCATTGTCACGACTCCAGGAAGCATTTTGGAATCATAGGCATTGGAACCAAGACATTACGAAATGAATTTGATTGACTACAACAACCTTGAACAAAAGTTTGCATTGCAAAATAAAAATATATTCCTTCTTCCGTCCGTTTATATGACTTGGTGTCGTTAAAGGGTTGACACTATCCGCAAGGAAATGACGCCTTGGATTTATGATATTTGAGCAAGCATTTATGCCTTCAAGACCGAAATGACTTGCTGACATAACTATAAACCACTCATTCGATCTCATGTCAACTTTTACGACATGGCATATCATTATTATTGCATATCAAACATGCTTCTACGAGATCCTCTAAATAAATTTTATTACAAAACTTTCAGACCGCTGGTGAAAAGGATAAAAGGCTAATATGCTGTGGATGAGAAGATTAATGTTGTTATGTTATACCTCTTGCTGTGTTATGTGTTCTTGTTATTTTTCCGTTTTATAGGTTTCCTCCTCTTCTTCTCTATGCAAGTGTACGGCGTTGTTGTATTTCTACAAACTTTTCAAAGTGCGGACATAACCATTTTAGGGAAACAAATTTGGCTCTCTGAATTTTCTCGAAGAAAAGGAGAGGAGAAAGCACCCCATCCCAACCCATCAATTCCAGTAAGGCAGTAGGAACGACAGTAATCAAGAAAAGAAAGGAAAGGAGAAAGTATGCAGGGAACGATGGTAAAATGGCAAAAGGAGTCAGCATTATCACGACTATAACCATAAATTGTGCACAAATTTATTGGAGAGTGATTGACGACATCCCACCCAGCAATACAATCGCAGGCTACAAAAGCAACTTTCTTCTTGGTAATCCCGTTTATTTCTCTCCTCCCTTAGCTCTTTATGCTGAGCCCCGATGATGAGGGAAACAGATATGAAATTTTAATACCAGATCAAATGAATGTACTAACTTGAGATGGGTAGAATTTTATTGGCCTATCATCATCAATCAGCAACATTATTGTTTGCCCTATAATAACGTACATAACTTTTCCATATCTAACCGCCTACGTATACATCTAATAATAATGACGACGGAAATGAGAAAACTTGAAAATGAGAAAAAAGTGAAGTGGAAATGGAGTAAATGAACCTTTAAAAGATCACATTAAACTTAAATTATTTGCGCAGATCTTTTGTAATAAGCAATATTTATTTCTATAACACACTCCAAACCTCCAAACTGTATTTCTTTTTTTTCCTTCAGCTATAAGCTTCTTTCCATTATTGACTCACTGACTACTAATTGTTTTTAATGGCAGGTCGGTCTCCGTCAAAATTAAGCTGATAAGTTACAATGAGATATAAACGACTATTTACTGTCATCGTTGTGCAAATTGTACGAATTCCTGTTTTTTTAAAAAGTTCAGAGGCGACATGTTTGTACAAAAAAAGCGTTTGAAAGGTAAAAGTTGACATGGCGCAAAGTAAGAGAGAAAATCAATATCAATAATAATCATAATGTTGTTGGCATAATATTTTTTACAGTCCGTTTCGTGCCTTGTCTTAGTTACTAATATCAGACTCAGATTCATGGCGGATCCTTATTGAATACATGTACTTTCTGTACTTCACTAGTACATACCATTTCAGAATACACAATTATACAGTTTGCTACCTAAATCACTCACTATGTGCGGGCTACTTTTTACTTTCTCTGCAGCTTCGTACTTTGAAAAGGTGTAAAGCGTCAATTATTATCAATCGAATCTTATTAAATTTGAAGGCTTTCCTTTCTTCTTTTGGCATTCGTGTAAAGACCTACACCATACAAGAGCTACAGGTGCGCTTCCAGTACGAAATTTGTACATCGTTCCTAATAAAAGCCAATAATTCTCAATAATAATAATAAATAACATTCCATCTTGAGCAAACTGACCTGACTCAGGATCTGCTAAATGGAAAGAGTCTGGATGAACTGGGTCGTCCGCAATTTGAACCAGCCATCCCAAAATAGTTTTCATTTTAACGGGTTCAAGTTTAAAATCCGCTCGTTCACAACTAAATGATGAAATAAAATATGAAAGGGCTTGTACGCACTTTTATATGGATTATTAAGGTTTTACCCGGTAAGCGATTTTGCAGGATAATACAGCAGAACTGTTCCCCAAAGTTGAACTGTGGAATTTGATAACACCAAATAAACTTATTCGGGGGTCTCCTTGAGAATACGACTATCTATTTTAACGGTGTTTACCCCAAAAGCGTTGCCATGCATTGTTGCCCAAAAGTGGTTTCTTCCCGTTTTTTAACAAGGTTTTCCTTCTTAAACAACCTTCCAGCACAACACTGTTTCCATTTTCTATATCAGCTTTAGGGCAAGACGTGAGATCAAGGTGGGTAAGGGAGGCAATGACGGTGTCACATTTCTGAACTAACGAATCATCTATGAGATTCCTTAAACTTTCCGAACTGGTCGATTTTGCACTACCCCCGCCACTTGCAGCAGCCGCGGACGATGGCAGAGATAGCGAGACAGGAGTCGTGGACTGTGATCCCGAAGATATTCCAGCCTGGAGAAACTTCGACCTAAAATCAAAAGAGTAAAAATATAATTAGCCTATCGACGCCACAGAGAAGTTAGGTAGATAGCGTTACTATCGTAAACCTTAATGGAACATAGTATTCACAACGAAAAGAAAGGCTTGACTTACTTGTTCCCCCAACTGCTCTGTTTCTTGTGCCCAGCCACAAATTTCTCTGGGGACGGTTCTGCAGGTGGTTCTAATTTGAGGGACTTCTTATAATGGTCATCTTCGACAAATTTCAAAAGCTCGTCAATGTATCGGATTGAGCGAAGTTGACACTGAAGTGAGTAATCTTTAGGAAGGTGTGAATACGAGGATTCCGTTTGGTACGTTGTGATAATGCGAAAAATATTATTTGCTGAGGCATTATCGTTAAGGCTACATGAAGGGTTGGCCATACTCAAATACACTAAATCAGTTAAATACACGCCTGCAATTGAAAAATGCAAATGTAAGTCTCCCTATTCGTTTTCTACTTTAGTATTGTCCTCACCTATATAAGGGACACAAGGCAGCTTTAACGAGTCCAAATGTTCCCTGTATTTTGACCAGTTATCTTTGTCTGCAAACAGATCAGTGTAGCGATCTATCAACTGTCGGTCCCTTTTAGGCACCAAAGACCACGTGGCTTTAAGTCTAAAAAATGAAAATGAGGTGGCTGTACGCACACGGTAAAGAAAAGATTGAACAAGAATTTTTACCTATAAATCGATGCACTTTTCAGCGCTGACACGATGGCGAACAGGGAATGCAAATTGTTGAGTTCATAAAGTCTCTTACAAACTCTAGCAAAGTACGAAATGATCTCTGCTCGAACTTTACAAACCTCCTGGTTTAGTACTTCTTCTATCACCCAATAACTCACCTACAAAAAGAAATCAGCCACAAGTCAGGGCTTGCAATTTACATTCTGAAACTATTTCTTTTCTTACATGATTAAATCGCCTCGTAAAAGCCACAACATTAGGTGAAACTTCATTCTTATTCTTCTTTATCCAACCACAACCAATAAGTTCGTCCAGCTCGATTTTCTTGAACAACTCAAAATCAATGAGAGCGAATTGTGCTGCAACGTCCTCGTATGGAATTCGAATTACGTCAGCAGCAACATTCGAAGAGGACGACATTGAAAGGCGTCCTGCACCACCAGGACGAGGAAGGGAGCTGAAATGTAGGTAAAAATGAATTCATTGAACAAAATGAAGAACGAAAACGTTGCTCTCCATCTTAGCTTGCCCCATTAATGTACTCACTTGGTACTGAAGGTTGACTTGAACCGTGGCCGATGATGACCGTCGATGGTGTCCCTTGTGTCGAAACATGACATCTTCCTTAATCCTCTGCTCTGTAACAATTACCAATAAGAACTTATTGAGCTAGTTGTTTGAAATCGTGGTAGCACGAACAAAAAAGCAGAGTCAGTCGACAAACAGAAAGAGTTACAAACGCAACTAAACAACTGTAATCCTAATCTGAAGCATGAAGTCTAAAATAAGACTAACGAAAAAGGCATTGAGTAAGAAAGAACTTCAAAAGATAAGCAAAACACATACAAGTTGGTAAGAAGAAGACTCCCGAGGAATCTCGGAGTATCTGACGATGGATGATGATGACGACGACATTGACGAGCATGAGCTAATACCCCACACAGAATCACAACCTGTTTTTGCTCCAAACATATACACTTTTGCAATAACTATCTTCTCAAAGTAGTATATGCAATGACGTGGCGTGCCAAACTTTAATTCTGTATACTCTATACGAAGAAATTCAGAGATTGGAGAAGTCGTCAAGATATCCTGCCGCTGCTGGTTGTCGTTCCCTTGACTTTTACGTCACGTGACAGTTGGTGTTTTTAATACCACACTCTGAGCTTGAATCGGAAACAAGCACTGCACTCACGTGGTCATATTCCTTATGGCCAAAGCGATGACGATGCTGAAACCAATGCTGCCATAATACGGCGATATATCAATCAATCAATCACTCATTCATTCACTCCCTCCCTCCCTCACTAATTAATTGCACTTTGGATGTATAGCATTCAGCGTCCATCGAGACAAATGTACATAGAATCAATTCAGTCTTTGAATAAGGGTTATTGCGTTTTGCAATTATGAAGAGAAACAGGGGTTCACGACACTGACTATAAGATCACTTTGGCAATGCAGAGACAAATCAATATAGATAAGATATTGGCGCCTTGGGTTACCATACCATGATTAGTTATACTTGACAGTTTTTTGTGGTCCAAAGCATTCTTGCACTACTCTTATTCTTCAGATTGAGATGCCAACACGTTCGCTCTGCAAAGATAACAAACTATGATGATGATGATACAAAACAAAAGTAACAACTCGTGAATTGTTATTATTACCTTCTTAATTTTAAGTTTTATCCCAAATCCTTTCCATTTGAGGAGCACACTAAGTTCTACTGGACCCGGATGTGACCCCGATGCACTTCTTTCCTTTCTTCTAAACAGCCTTTCCTTTCTTCCTGAGACAATATTATCTTCTCCTCACTCCCCTGCTGTGTCCGTTCAAAAAGGCCATGAAACTGAGCACAGCGAGCAATCTCTCCTCTGCCACTAATTATTGCAAGTCCCACTGGTCATCACCACCACAACCGGTCACTGAAAATGCAAAAACCAAAGAGTACGTGTAGGGATTTGAAAAAGACCATGACTGAAATTGAATTGTCGATGACTAATAATAAAGAAAGAAACCAGTTTACCTGCCTCTATCTTCTGTCTAGGACTCCTCCACTTCGTCCTTCCACAAATAGAGCATCCTTCCACCACTGCTGAATTAATTTATGATATGAAAATAAATACAATCAATGGCTATAAAAGTAATCAATTCAATCCACCTCCACCTTCTCTCCCAACAACAACAACAGCAGCAGCAGCAGACGAGAGAGACCCAAACAAAACAGACGAAGAGAAGAAGAAAGAAAGAAAGAAACCTTCTTCCGGACCTGGACCCACGTACCCGAATCCACGATCAGAAGGAAAAAAACCCTCTTCATTTCACTTGATTCATCCGCTGTGCTTCGGCGGGTCGGCTTTCGTCTGTCTCAATGCACAAATGCTTGAGAGTGAATGAATGAATGAATGAGTGATGGCACAAAAGTTTGTCAGTCTGATATTTTGAGTCATCATCAGCAGCAGCAGCAGCAGCAGTGCTGAGGAACGCACAAATTATAAGTTTTAATTAATACTGAAAAAGAGGGTGTCTTTCTCCCACTGCCTGCTATATCCTCTGGAACTACTCTTCACTTCCATCTATATTTCTACATCAAAATTCTCAACTGTATTTTTTCCACCAATCGTCATTCCTACAAAAATCTTTCCTTCCTTCCTCACCCACAAACTGTTCCATTCCTTTTTGAAACCCCAGAGAGATATTTACACACCCATACGTCTGACCTGACCAGGAGGAGGACGGCCTACTTACACTTAAGTATTCCAATTTCATGCCAAGTAAGAGAGAGAGAGAGAGAGCACCGTAATTCGAAACCATTTTAAAGTTGTAAAACCTTCTTTGAATTTATAGAGAAGCCCTGAGCTCAACCTTGCCCAGGAGGAATGAACACTGTTGACAGGAGGATCCATACGTAAACGAGGCCTTTGCAGTAGTCGGAAGTCGAGGAGGCTTGTGAAGGGACTGACTGAATTCGTATCGTACCTACCACCTTCATCTACCCTTGTTTCCTAAAAATCTTCAAGAAGGTGTCCATTGTCCTGCTTGCAGTTGTTCTTCTTTCTGTTGCCAAAGCAATAATGTCCCAAGGCTGTTTTCTTTCTCTGATCGGTGCTGTTTGCAGTTGACCAACAAGTGTTTTTTTGTAACGGCGCATTGGTCCAGGAGAAAGCAGAGGCAGAGGCTACTAAGTAAATACAAATAGGAACAAATACTTGAGTTGAACTTGAAGAGAGAGATGGCTTCCCGAGGGATAGGACAGGCGAAAGAGTACGACCACCTTTTCAAACTGCTGATAATTGGTGATAGCGGTAAGTCGATTAGAATCATTTCAACTATGGTTTTGAAATGGAACAGTTTTTGTTGGTGATTTCACATTTGACTTCCTCTCTCTCATTTAGGTGTTGGAAAAAGTGCTTTACTAGTGAGATTTGCAGACAATGTATTTTCAACAAACTACATCACAACAATCGGCGTGGATTTTAAGATTAGGACATTAATAGTGAATGGAGAACGTGTCAAGTTGCAAATATGGTAAGAAACACGAACAATGGGGGACAATGGGGAAGGGGGTTTTTGGTTTGTGTTGCATTCGATTAGCCTTGGTACATTTGTAGTGTCGGGGACTGGAAAAGTTACGAATTCTTCAGTAACTCAGAAATTATTGTAGCAACGCTAATTGAATTCGTGATGCTGAATTAACTTCGCTCTCACTTCTAGTTCTAAACCCCCTGATATCTGTAACAACTCTAATAACTGGTTATAACTTTTTGCAGGGATACTGCTGGACAGGAAAGATTTCGAACCATCACATCCACGTAAGTTATAGACTGCAAGCAATATTTGATATTTCCTGAACTGTGATTTTAAATTGTACAATCTTTGTGTAGGTATTACCGTGGGACTCATGGAGTAATCATCGTGTACGACGTTACTAATGGCGAGTCATTCGCAAATGTCAAAAGATGGTTGCACGAGATTGGCCAGAACTGTGATATGGTCAATAAGGTTCTCGTTGGAAATAAAAATGATGATCCATCGAGGAAAGTGGTACTGACTTCAGATGCTCAGAGATTTGCGGATCAGGAAGAAATTAAACTGTTTGAGACAAGCGCAAAAGACAACATTAATGTAGAAGAGGTAAGAGGAAGTTCGGTACTCCTGAAATTCTGTTTATTTACTTTGTCTAAAGTTGCGTGTTTTTTTATTACTTTTTATACTTTAGATGTTTATGGCTATCACTCAACAAGTCCTGGAATCAAAGAAAATGCAACAGCGAAATGACGAGAGAGCAAAGGACACAGTTCAGTTGGGAGGAAGGGAGGGTAGGAAACCTGAGAAGAAACGATGTTGTTAATCTTCAACAAGAGTTACCGATAATTAATACGCAATGCCTACCTATACTGTCGTCTTTTCCAAAATCCAGTCTTCCGATCACTCACTCAGTTTACTTATGTTTTCTGTTAATTTTTTCACTCTCCACTACCAACTGGATGATCCCTCTATTGCATACATATTTTGTCGTTCGTTTTGTCGAAACGTTATGCATGAAATAATGCATGACTCACAGTAGATACATCACTGGAACCACGTACATCACAATGAGACACCTCTTCACAAACAAATAAATTATCGTGTAGTAAGTCACCTCAATATTTTCTTAATTTTAATAACTGCTATTTACTTAAGTCAAGAGGCTAAGGCTAAATGGTTTTAGTTTAGGTTGAGCAGTTAAGGCCACGGTGAAAGTGGAGAAGCTTGTATAACATACCTACATAGTACTGAATTGTTATGCTCACACACCCAGTCCGCCTGTTGTGACCGATTTGAAAATAGCAAGTATTGGAAACATTTGGGTTAGTTATGTTATGAAGGTATGGACATCGTCTTGCAGATGGTTATGAAAACAGTCGTTTTCAAACCGCTGCTGTTTTATAAGCTTCAATTCCAACGTAATTATTGTTTGTTGCTGAAATGCTGTTACTATTATTTTCATAATACTTGAAGCTTTCCAAAGAATCAAGCCTTGAGTCTTACAAAATGCAGAATGATACGAGTCCAAATCCAATGACTGTAACGCCGAAGATTGACTGGTGATGTTGGTGTAGGTTATATATGCTTCAATTTGTAATGTAGTGATTAATAATTTGCTGGACAGAAAAGGTAAAAGTACAAGGAACGAAAAACCCTCTTTTGTTTGGGTATTTAAGTACATTACGAAATTACAGAAGCTATTTTGGTGATACTACCCAAACAGTATATACTTATGACAAGAGCAAATTATAATCCTACACATCATCCCCCCTTTATATTATATAGTTGAAGAATAGCCCGTTTTATAAATCAAATCAAAGCTTTATTTTTAAAAAGAAATTATATGAATGAAATTATTACTTCTCTATCATGAAACTTTCAATGTGCCACGTGGAAATAGAGAAAAGAATTGAACAATAAACTAAAATGCATGTAAACAAATGCCCAAATTATTCTAGTCAAACGTTGGACAGTAGAAACCTGCAACAATTGAGTTGTGTCATATTGCCTCAGAAGAGCAAATATCCTTTATTTAAGTAACCTACTTTCTCCACAGGGAGATACTTTCTCTGCTGCAACCAAGACTGAGTCTCATGCGACATAAGGATACATTAAAGTATTTGTGTACTCTTCATCTTTATCGTCAGGACGGGTTTACAATTTGATTGCTGTAAAAGCATCTTATTTCACATGTCAACCGATGATCGCGAAGTGAAAGTGAGACCCATCCACAGGGGAGACTTTTGAGATGAGAGTGGAGGTGATTGATTTAAGAAGAGGTTGGGAAAGGAAATCCCTTGGCTCAAAACCTTGCTTATTATGACGCTTTGACACATGGACATATAGGACACATAAATACGTAAGACAATTTGCATCGTCACTGAATTAATTAAGCATGCATGGTTGGTTCGTGGTTCATTACAAGCCTGGGTTTAACTGCACCCTCACAGTGGAAGGGAAGGAGGACAGAGAGAAATGACACATTTGAAGGATTGTCATTTCACCTCTTTCTCTTTTCATCTCCACTTTCTCCGTCTTCTCTTCCTCTCTTCCTGTTTCTGACTGCCTGCCCGTACCAGAGAACGGGCATAGTTAGGGACAAACGGATGTATAGCGGGTTTTAATGGGACGCCAAGCCATAGTTCCTTGCCAGCCTCTATACATACACCATCATCATCATCTACAACATCACGTTACATTACATTTTGTACTTGAGTGACTCGACTCGAGCACTTTCTTCCGTTTGGATGTTTGTTTGTGAACAAAAGTTATGGTTGTGGAACATAGAGAAAATGATGGAGTGGGAAAGTAACTCGCTTCCTTTGGCTCTTGAGCAAAGTATGAAATGAAATGAAGTATACATGTAATCGTAAAAGATTAGCAGAGAGAACACACAGCTTCCACTTTCAGGTCCGTAGTTAAGTTAAGTTAGCGACGGTGTTAGTTTGTCTTGTCTTGACTTTATGCTTACCTATATATACGTATAGACTTCCAGATGGAAACGGATAAATGGAAACATTTATTATGACAAATGATGAACTCCATCTGCCCCACCGACAGACTTTGGTTTTGGTTTTGGTTGAACCTATGGACTGAATTTGATGTCTTACGGCGTTGTTTGCTGTGGCCAGGCGAGGGCTCTCCGAATGTCATTATGACAAAGAGAAGGTTTCCTTTTCAAAAGGATACACTTCTTTGAATGGAGAGGAGAGAAGAGATGATCTTGTTTGTTCTACATCGGATCTCTTCAATTCAACCCCAGAAGTAATAATCGTTTCATTTAATAAATTCCCATAAAATATCAAGTATAATGAATGAATGACATCTGAATCTGGCCGAAATCTGAAATCCATGCAGCCGATGCTATACGTGTCATAGTCCGTGAACACCAAACTCTCTCCTCAAGTAAGCGCATACTTCTTGGCATAAATTTGAATTTTCAATTTGTTTAAATCTTCCATCCGTCCAATTTACTTCAAATTCTCAAGCTCACCTACACAATCATCGTCTCAAGTATAGTAATATTCATAGACTCACATCGGTGGGCAAACGGGTGGGTGGGTGTCACCCCCATTTCAACTTCCTGTCAATTGCATGCATCATTGTTGTATCCTGCCAATAATATACCTGGTCTCCTCTTTACTGCTCATTCGTCTCATTTGTGCGTCAACAAAGATGCAAGACTAAACTGAGACGCCTCTTCTCACTCGCATAGATAGATAGATCTCGATCTCGGGGGAGGTATGCTTTTGCTTATTACAGATTGTCTATTTGTAGAGACTGCATGTCTTCATGGGTTGAGCATAGGACATAATAAAGAGACAACAAATTAAAGACCCCAACAACAACGTCAAGAGACAAGACATCAAATGCAGGCTGCATGCATTTCTTTTTCATGCTGTCGTTGACGACTCCATGAAGACATCAGTTGAGTCTCATGAAAAACATAAAAGACACTTACCTCGTGTTTTATTGAATTGGAGCCAGCAGTTAAGATATCTAGAACCTGTGTTCAATGTAATCTTGAACATGTTACACACATTGTTCGTTGTTTTATCAAGATGTATGTATGCATGTAAATTTTACCAAAACAATCCTACCATTACGCTATACATGCTGGAATCGAATTCAAATCAGAGTGATGACGGGGTACAACCTTCTTTTTACCTCTCAAGTTTGGAAGAAGGAGACAATTACCTTTGGTTTTACAGGAGAACAATGTGGAAGGAAGGCATGGAAACTTCTTAAAGAAGCAAGCCACACAGTCTGTCTGCACTTCTTGTCCAAAGAACGAAACAAATGACGATGATAATATCCATATTTCACCTTGTACATAACCAACGGAGGCTTTACCCCCATCCAAACACTTCCTTTCTCTCGTTGCACATTCCATTGTTGATATGTTATAAGAACAGACTTGGGGATGCCATAGAAATAAGTGCAAGTCTGAAATAAGTTCTGTGCGGGATATAAATCCTACAATAGCCAGGGTAAGTTGTAAGTAGCAGTAATGTAAGTTCTTGATGATGATTGAGTATAAAGAAAGGTAGACCGCTTAGGAGTCCTTACGAACACTCTGTGCCTTTTAAACACAATGCTTTTTCTAGACAACTAGCATTTAATCCGTCATTTTGACGGGACTCATTCAAACGTTTGGTCGTAAATCTATCGAAATTGTGACGTATCATTGTGCCCCACCTAGATTTCTAAACCCAACGACGCGAACCCATAAGCCAACATGAACAAAAAAATCGTCAACTTCACACCTACCCACATTCGGCGTTTTTGGTGCAACATCCCACCTTAAATAAGGTACCCGCCCATCGTAGGCACTGCTTTCACCCGATGTCTCCAAACCAAAATGTCCCCTTTAAAAGTTTTAACATTTGTCGCACCCACGAATCTTTTCTTTTCGTCAATAAAATGCTGCATTAGTTTTCATTATGAAATGATATAGGGTGCACCTTTGGCGTTGCCTACCCGGCGACATCCTTCGGACCAAATGCCTAAGGCGTTTCCGTTTGTCATGCGCAACACTTTGACGCCACAAAAGCCCCCGAGATGAACTAATTGCGATTTTTACCCCTTCCAATTTGGTCAAGTTTTACTTGCTACAATAATTCCTTGTGGCATTGGGATACAAAGTTTGTATTAAAAAGTTTCTTTTGACCCCTAAGGAAACGACTTGAATAGGTCAATCATGGGTATGTTATTTAATAATAACTACGAATCATTGAATCTTTAAAAGCCAACTTTTCTACAAAAAATGTTTTACAATGTACATTTTTTCCTCTGAAATTACATTTTGATTGTATTTGGTTGGCGGAACAACAGAGAGCTGCAACTTCATATGCATGCATAGATCCGGCGAATGCTTGAGGCTATTCACGATCGCCAACCAGCAGAAGACTATTTACGAACTCACTTCTTTGTATGGTATGAAATAAAAAGCACTCTGTGCATTGCATATAGCCTCTCTAGCTTAGCTAGGAGGCTATAATAGTGTCCATAATATTTATCAGGAGAGAGAATGGGGAGAAAGAGAGAAAGAGAAAGGCCTCTGACTATCTCTATGCCTTGTGCTGCTGCTAAAAATCTGTCTGTCTATACACTTGCATTTAGTCTAAAGCAGAAGCAGCAGAGAGTGTGTGTGTGTGCATGTGTCGTCTTGTGTCCTCCGTTTAAAGGATAAAAGCCAAGCAAAGTGAGGCTGAAAAAGCAAGCCGAGAGCCGAGTTTTGCTATGGTTTTGGTTTAAGAGTTGAGTGGAAACAACTCACCATTTTCAGTAGACTCGCTCTTTCTCTCTCCACCGCACATTCTCCACATTTTCACCATAAAAACTGAATTCTCAGTCTCTCTCCTTCGTCATAGGAATACACCACACGCACGCAGACACACATCCTCCAAAAAGAAAAGAAAAAGAAAAAGCAAACCACCGCCGGACTAAACAAAACAGAGAAAGAAAGAAAGGACACTTTAAAAGTCTGTCTGCAAATACAACATTTAAAAAATTATCAAGAATTGTGATCACTCTCTTTCAAACAAAGGTTTTAAAGTCGATCAAACAACTTCCAAAAAGAACTCTGGTATTTACTTCCAAAGATTTTAATAGTTAAGTGCTTTACCAACATAAAGTCATCAAAAAAAGGACACGGCAGCTTTCTCTTTCTCTATCAAATCAAAGTTCAAAGCGTAAGTGCAATAAAGTTATTAATTGATTGCACTTCTTGATCCTCTCAAAAGCAAACGACTTTCCCAGTCTCCAAAAGTTTCAAGTGATCATCATCAGAAATATCCTCGTTTCATCATCACACTTTTACCAGCATTAATAGCAAAGGTGGTTCCTTTTGAGGATAATAAAAGAGAGGAGTGATAAAAGTCGTCGATAATAACAATAATAAATTTTGAGGGAAGAAGACGAGCCACGTGGGACGAGGTCATGAATAATGAATGTCAATCCTCATCAGACGAGACCTTTTAAGTAGGCTGTGATGATGTGTGGTGAAACATGAGCCTGGCAAGTAGGGACGTTTGTGGAGGAAGGGGGTGTGCCGATGACATAAATCCCTCTGAATTAATGACAACAATAATAATAATATTAATAACAAAACCAACCTCCATACTTCAACAAAGGTAACCCACGAATCTCGTACAAACCTTAAGTCGCATTTTTTGCTTCTTTATGATTCATATACACAAAAAAGTTAAAAGGACATTCAATAATAGTCAAAAAATAATAACTTTGAAACAGTTGGCAGCTTCTCAGACAGCAAATAAATGATAAAATAAAACTACGCACACATCATCCATCATCAAAAATACGAACCAAATAACTAACATTTTTAAAAACTTGACTTGTCAACCACACGAAATAATATCATCCTCAGGGATTTTAAACTATTTGTAAAAGTTTGGACAAAACAACTCATTCAAAAAACTTTCCCTTATCATCGTAATCATCATCATCATCATCTTTAACCAAACATAATCAAATCAAGGATCCTCCTGGAAACAAAAAAATCTGTCTTCTTCAAAAAGTCTAGTTCAAATCAATCATCGATAACCCTACCTCTCTCAAAGATAAGTATTACTATCAAACGTCGTCTCTCCTGCAAAAGAAATCTCATCTATACCTGACCCGATCTGAATAAATAGTTACTAATAATAATACATAACCAATCATCATTATCCAATCTTGAATCTCTAAAAAATTCTATAATTCAATAACGCTATGAGTCTGAGAGAACGT
This sequence comes from Isotomiella minor, assembly GCA_034696445.1. Taxonomy (NCBI): domain Eukaryota; kingdom Metazoa; phylum Arthropoda; class Collembola; order Entomobryomorpha; family Isotomidae; genus Isotomiella; species Isotomiella minor. The sequence continues at coordinate 2,759 of JAQIWU010000747.1, read as the reverse complement.
TGACTTCACCTTCAAAGGATTATATCTTGACGCATTAAAGGAATTATTTTTGGTGAAAGTTTGAAATTAGGAGAATTGAGGATTCATATCTGAACTTGCAAATAAAGTGGAAAAAGCAATACAAATACAACACCCACACGCAAAAGCAATTCAACCCTGATTGTTTTTAATCAGAGACGGAGGAGTTCAAAAGGTGGAAACTAATAGAAAAGGAAATTGAGTCAAAGTGAAAGCAAGCAAGTGTCAGTTCATTTAATTATCTGTCTCTTCTTCACCTTGCCTGCCCAACTTTCACTTTGATCCAGGCAACCTCAGAATAATCAACCAACCAGGTGTGACATTTGCTAATTATACTACCTAAGGGGGGAGTTAAAAAGAGAGAAATCGTTGCTGCTGCAGTTAGTTAGTAAGTTTGATTGAGTACCCTCGTCATCTTCTACTACTGGCGTGGCTTTTTCTTGGATCAATTTAATTGAATCGAGAGAGCCTTCTTCTGCTATTAGGAGAATTGACGCATCATTTCATTCACTCCTTGTGTGTGCAAATATTACAACAAGCGTATGCGAAGTGAGCAACTGGAAGTGACACTCGAGGTATTATCGTCATCATCATTTCTCATATAGCCTGATTCTGCTGCTGTGTGACTTTGGTTCGAAGAGAGAAAGCAAGGAACAGTTAAAAACGAAAGGTACGGGAAAGGAAGGGTGCGATAAGGTCTTATCATCATCATCATCTTAAAAATTATTTGTGACAGACTGGATTTGAGGATAGCTGTATGAATGATCACATCAACGACGACGGGAGGATTCCCCAACAGTGCTCTGCATTTATATCATCCCACTAGTGCCCAACTCATTGATGACACCTTAAGACTCAACGCACTACTGGGACCGACTCCTGCTGCACCGTCGTCTCGACCCACACCTGCTGTTTGTCCTCATCCTCATCCTCCTCCCACCATAACGACTAAGCTGCCACAATTCTTCAACATCATTCCTCCCGGGCCACGTAAGTTGCTCCCATTTTTCATCCTCGCCACTCACTTTTAATCACTGGGATAAATATAAGGACAACCATACGAAACACCTTTCCCCAAGCTTCCGTTTCCCATCCTCGGCATGTATGTAGGCACAGCCTCGCCAATTGTACTTTGAGTTCTTTCCACATTTTGAGAGTAATTGGCATTGACAACTGTGGCAACGGTCGGTGACATTCTGACTAGCGGGTATACCATGTTAACCATCTTTAGTTAATCATGTCATGTGTTTGTACTACAAAAAACTCAAACGTCCTTTTAGTCTTGGATTCTGATTTTATCTGATTGGACCGTTTTTTTCCCTTTTGCTAAAACGTACTGTTCCCCTTCTCAACCTGTCATCTCTGAACGAAACGAAAAATTGTCCATGTGCCATTTCCCTATGCACTTAAGTTATTCTCCTTTTTTTAAATTCAAGAGTGGGGGTAATAGCTATTATTTTGAAAGTGTAAAATTTGATGGAGCACATGTATTCATTGCACGAAATGTTTCGGGAAAAAACAAGAAAGTGTTCGAGTTTCAGTTTGAATGGCATTATTATGTTATAACGACCATCAAGTGAGATGAACCATTAATTTCATACCTATTTACTTTGGCCAGTGAGTTCATTTCGCACTCCTCCTCCCTCCCATATTCATTCACACAAGCGTTATTATACCTTGCTAAGTTGCTACTTACTGTGCGCTTTCCCGTTTTTTCCTTTCAAGTGTCTAACAAGTCGGATGGCACTTGTTTATTTATTCATTTCGGCTGCCTACCTTATTACTTGGATGATTTATCGACCTTCGAACACAAGCCTTTATAACGACGCACACACAAATGCACAAACTCCATCCAAACCGCATGAATGAATGAGGGAAAAGAAAGTGATTTTTGGTTGGAAAGGGCTCATGGTGGGTGTGACGACATGTATGATTCCTACTGTATAGCTGCTCGAATGGGGGAATCGAGAGGGACAATAATTAGTCAAGAACATCAGGTTTGACCTTTGCAAGCTCCTGAATTGAGTTTTGAGACATTTGTGATGACACGGCTGATGGGTTTTAGACAACGTTGCTTGATGGTACAATAATTGCAAAAACTTATAGACTCAATTTAGTTTATCTCAATTTGCTTTGGTGCAAAGGGACTTGTTCTAATTGTAATGGGTTCCCACGTCCTCAGTTCTTTTTCTTTTTGGTGATATTCCTAACACAGAATGAACTTTTGTGTTTTCGAGAAGTATTTATATGACTATCTATGGTTGCTGCAGTTAACTGCATCAATATGACATGACATAATTTAACAGCATTTACCTGTCCTGGTTTGTCGTCTTTAGTTTCGCTTCGGTTTTATTTTTTTATGTGAACGGCAGAGGAAGCTCTCTCTCTATTTTAGCCTCCAACAGGGATGCGAGAGGATGTTTCTCTTTTTTTTTTATTTCAAAGTGGCCATGTCGAGGTGAGACTGAGAATCGTTACAAATTACTAACCAAACCGTGCTATTAATTTGTTGGTTCAATGGACCATCAATTTCAAATTTGTGAAATGCAGCTTCTCATTGTATTTCATTCGTATGAGAAACCCAAAGAAAAAAGTGTAAAGTCAAGGAGTGATGATATGCCAACAGTTTTTTTTTTATTCGCGACACTGACGCTATACTCTTCGGCCCCTTGAGCATTTATTTGTAGGAATGAATTGGAAAAGGTGTTTAAGCGAGTCGAATAGATTCAGAAATTCGGATT
>JAQIWU010000746.1:0-22156 GCA_034696445.1 Isotomiella minor | reverse complement strand
ATATTGGCTTTGAATACACAGACAAAATTTACAAAAGTCTCAATAACTTCTCAGTAGCTATCGAGCATGAGTGTATTATCATCAAGACAAGTAAAATATTAATTAAGGTAGCAGTGCATTCCAATAATTCCATAACAACGCAATCTATCCTGTAGAGCGAGCACATTTATTGTGTAATGGCAATGATTATTTGGATATCCACCAAACAAAAGAAAGATCTTGGAAATGATGCGAAATTGCATTGACACTATGAATTAGAATGGTTAATGTTGATAGTGCACATTCTCTTTCTCTATGATGAGCTAATTCTCATGCTCTCGAAAACTAAGACATTGTACACCAATAAATTTTATTGTATAAGGTTGCAAAAATAAAAATGGCATTAATAATTTTGCTGATGTATTTTTCACGCAGCCTCCAATGCAGATGAGGAGAACATAAAAAAGCACCATGCCTTAAAAACGATTGTTGTGTGAACAAATATCAATATTTTTTATTCAGTCGCCTTTTAGTCTGTTTATTTTCATAGTTTTGTAGAGTAAAACTAAAAGATTTACATTGAAAAAGATGACATGGATAGTGTCCGTTTGTTCTATTGTAACGGCACCAGTGGAACAGCGGTTTTGTGGTGTATTTTGCCAATTTTAATTCATCAATTCAACCACAACTCGATGGGGTTGAGAGTTTTTTTACTCCATCTTGATTCAACTCGCAGTTGCAGCCCTCAGAGTATTTTTATGTCTGATTGCTACCATCGTCTTTCAGGTAAACCACACGATGGGCTAACTGTCTCAAAAACCTTATCATTACGTATGAAAAGTCTGGCCATTCATCCATAATAAATAATAATGCCGTATCATCTTCTTTATCTCACACTATTCGCGTGCTAAGAAGTTTTACAGATTGGAGAAAAACGTGCCTTAAGGTGTGACGACCAAGATGAGACCAGGGGAAGTGAGAGAGAAGAGATGCTGTGGGTTTGATGTCAAGCTCGGAAGTGCCAGATTTATTCGATGTGATCTATTTTATATGAATGACACAAGGCTGTCATACAGCCATGGCCCAAATGACATCATGATATGATGACTAACCTAACTCACATGACGCATCCATAGCATGGATGCGACAAAGGATGTGCTCAAGGTTATTTCGCCACTTCTGTAATACATAAATCATGGAAAATGAAACTTGTGTGTTACAAATTGATAATTAGGAAAAAAAGCATGGATGAAATCAATCCTAGCTTCTTCATTCGTGGCACACATTGCCTCTGTTTAAAGGAAATTGTCTATCAAATTATTATAGGTAATGGTCATGCAACAATGTTCCTCTAACTTAGTTCACCACCAGTTCTAAAAATTTGTGCATCTCTGTTAGTGTTGATAATGTTCATATAGCGCGTAGGTAAATTCTTATCACTCCTCACACACTACTAATTGGACCCTTTAAAAGCATAAATAACCGCCTGCCAATATAATGTAATTGTCCGACAAAATAGACTGCTCAGAAAATGCTGTTGAGTTTCAGTTGAAGGGACAGTAATGAATAAGTTGTTAAGTTTCCTTTTTAGAATGTGAATTTAGCGTAATTTTTAAATCCGAAATAAAGAAGTGGATACTGGACTTTGTAGTCTAAAGGTTAATTACCTTTGAAATTATGTTGAAGTTGTGATTAATTTCAAACTTGAACGAGGTTCAATTATAAAACACAATCATTTTTTCATCCTTTATGCAATAACGAAGCCGAATTTAATTTCAGGAGGATGCTTTGTTGGCCCAGCAATTTTCCTCAGTTCGTTTTGTACTTGATAATTATAATTGTCAGTTTTTTTGTAATTACAGTATGTCAAATTTAAGATTTACAAATTGTTCCACCAAACTAAACTAGCAGCTTTGACCAAGTAAACTACTCCTCCTTCCTTTCCACTGGATATTTTGCATACCTAATGAGTAAAAGAGTACAAAAGCGAGGTGTTTGTTGGGCATTTGTAACAAAGTGACTCTTATCGTTTTACAGAAAGCAAAACCACCCCCTGCTGACAGATCAACTCGGCTTCTCATTAATATTTAAAAAATGAGTTCGCAAATTATGTGGAATCGATCTTCTCAACTAAACAGTGGTAACATACAAGAAGTCAGGGAGGAGCTCGTTTACGAGAATCTGAATTGCCATCAACTGGAAACTGCACAAATACAGCAGGAAAAATGGAAGAACGGGAACAATGGGGTGGCAGAGGTAAGGCAACATTTTAGTAACATACATTAATACAGGGTATTAGGTTTAGAAGAAATTGTTAGCCATTCAGCTAGACGAATTCTAGGCATTCAACTTTTTTACAAATCTGGATTACACGTGTGAGAGCTTGTGTTTAGCTATGCCGATGTCCCAAAAAAGAGAGATTTGATGTAAGGGGACATGTTAATTGTTTCACCTTGCGGTTTTTATTTCTTAAGCGTTGGTCGAACGATTTACGATTAGACCAGAACTGGCCGGCATTGCATACGGAGATGTCTCTTCTTACCCCATCTTTCATTCTTTGAAATTAATTGAGATAATGCAATCATAAGCAATCAAGAAGGACTTTAAAAAGGCAAAAATAAACCAATATAGAAAGATCCAATTGCAAGGCATGAGTTAATTGTTGGCGATGAGATCCATATTTCGCAAAATCAGGTCGGACTTCGGTCATAAGTTCCATGTCTCGTTCTGAAAGACTGGAATCCGTGCAACATTTGTTCGGTTCTTTGTTGTTGATGATGATAATATTTTACGTGTGAGGCAGAGATGAGGTATCGACGGAACAGGGAAACGTGCTAAACCGTGCAATAATAACAATCATAATGATATGTCGCAATAATTGGTAGTTTTAGCACAGTATTTCTAGCGTGCTATCCCAGCTCTACACTGCAATCTAACATCAGTGAGCGTATAACACAAACTGACGCCTCATATTGGCAGATGTGGAGTAAATTTTAACTCATCTCATCACACTGCCATAAAAATTACACAGTAATTCCCAGGTAGAACATATTTTTATCTAGCAACTAAGTATTTGCAGATAAAGTTTATTTTTTATCATAGAATAAGCCAGGTTGTTTAATTAGACGTTACTCCTCAAATACTTGTTTGTTTTAATTTTTCCTTTGTTTTTTGTTTGGTTTAGAATGTTGTTTATGATGTGCCCAGTTCAAACGAATTCATTTTCACTCAGTCAAAACCAAAAGACAATTCGGGTGAGTGACGAACTGCAACAAAATTTTGGTTTTGAATCAGTTCTCCATACTATATAATTTACACACGGTTCTCCATGGAGACCCTTGTCATTGTCATTCATGAAGCGTCGAACCGCAACATGTCTAACATGTCTGATTGTTTGGTTTTTTAAACAGTGAATGACTTGATACCTTCAGTAGCTCGACTGGTCTTGAATAATAATCAAAACTTCAACAATGGAAATATAAGGAATGATTTTTTGGAAAGTGACGACGTGAATGATGAAGACGACATCCTGGATTTTTCTGATGGAGAGGAAGTCGAAAGCACCGACTCGTACATAGAATCTCAACAAACCCCATACGACAATGGTAGTACCAGTGATCGAGCAAGCAATAATAATTATCGAGAGTTTTCCGATAATGACTATGGTAAGTGAAAATTATTGTGTTTTTCGAGGGTATACAAAACTTGTATGTCGGTTACGGTGGCTTAGGTTTAGAAGTCATTCAGGAGGAAACTGAGAGCCAAATATCTTCTTCCGACTCTGAGTCTGAGGGTGATGAAAGCGACTCGGCGATAGGACTTCCGTCATCATCACATTCCAAAAAGCACTGCAAAGACCTCAAAAGAATGGAGGAGGTTGAGGATAAGCTTCACGATCAGGCAACAAAAATGCTTATAGGGGAACTTTCACCTCAACTACAGAATGACACCGTTGATGAAAAAGATTTTACAACAGACAGTGAAAGTACGCCGAAACATATTCGAATCTCACCAAATTGGGATCCAGTAATAACAAACACCTCACTATTTACCCATCAATCGCAGGAATTGATTCATTTGATTTTTGTGCAGGAACCCATTCTTCATCGACTGTACACCATTCAGTCCCCTCAGCACCTGAGTAACAAAGCCGCAAAGCACGAGCCATTAAGTGGACACTTGAGTATTTTAAGCGGAAATCGGAAAAAAGGGACATTTTGGAATGCATGGAAAAGAAAGTTTTATGTCTTAGCATCTGGGAAGCTGTGTGGATATGAGGTAAAGTCATAGCGACTTTCAATATGTGAAACCTGAGTTGTGGTTTTCAAAATTTAGAAAGACAACTGCCAGGATTTGTTTCAAACAATTAATTTGATTGGTGGGAAAATTGACTTTTTGGACCCTACAGATTTTGTTGGGACGGATCATGTAAGTGTACTACTTCACACAGCTATTATATATTTTATATATTTTTGCAAATAACTCTTTAGTCAAAAGCCATGGTGAATCGGATATTTGGAGTTGACGATGGGGTAATCTAAATCTCATTAAATTTTATAATAAATCATTCCAACTTCTTTTGATTCATAGAAAGGGCATTACTACGTGTTACAATGCAGTAGTTCCAATGATGCCTCAGACTGGGTTGCGGCTTTGCAGGATGAAGCAACCAATGCTGCAGCTTTACACTATGCACTTCCCGTACTCCCTAAAGCCCCAGCCATTTTTAAAGACATAATTTTGGTTGACTTCGGATCTACCAGTATTAGAGCAGGAGTACTAACTCACCAGCGTGAGTACACTTTTGTGGGAAACATTGACGTTCACAATTAAGATTCCTTTCATTCTGTCTAGCCTCCCTACCAGCCTTGTTCTTTGCTTCGACAGTGTCAGAGAACGAGAACGGTTCACTACTGTATGGAAACCAAGTCTACATACGGGAAAACAGAAAAAATGCAAAAATTAAATTTCCAATTGAATGCACCTCTAAATTTTGTCAGGTGAGTGTGGACAGTCCATAATTTCATTCTGGGGAATCGTGAGGTTGTCACAAATTAATTGATAAATCTAGAACAACCTGAACATCAATGCAGTCAAAGGGTTTTTGGTGAAAGTTTTTCAAGACTTAAATGTACAACCGGATCAGTATCGCATAATTATTAACCTCCCTCGACGAGTAGACAGTAATTGCAAACGAAGTATCTTGGAACTTGTGTTCAACGAGTTTCAGGTATGCATTTGAGAAGGCCATTCACAGGAAATGTGCTGAATATCCATTGTCTTATTTTTTAGATGAAAAGTGCTCTTTTATGTCACCAAAGTGTCGTTGCCTTCTGGGCCTATTCTTCGGAGAATGGAATTGTCTGTGATGTTGGTGAAAGGTGTGACATCGTTCCAGTGAGCCAAGGATTTGTACTTAGCCATGCTTGGGGAAGAGCTCCTTTTGGAGGACAACCGTTGAAGCATGCTTTGCGGCAGGGACTTGGTCCTCAGGTACTTTCTCCACCACACGTAATCTCAAAGCTATTATACATTGAATCATAGGAAAATGGACTGTACTTATCAACTCCAGCCGAAAACCTTGTTCTGCGATTCATTTCTGAGAATTTTGTGTACTCTACCGTTCAAAATTCACGAAAACTGTCCCAAGGGTCTCAAGAAGTAGTGGTAGAAATGGATCTAAGGGATGTCCTCTCTATTCCTAATTTAATCGGGGTAAACCAAAACGTGCTGCGTGACGTCAGCGAGGGGTTCTTTGAGCCTGGACTGTATGGCCTAGATTGCGATGCTCTCCCGAAATTACTATTTAAAAGCCTTCAAGTAATTATTATTTCAATTACCAATTTGTTAATGTAAATAAAATTTTAAATTATTAGGACTGCGGGATGGACATACGCAAGGAAATGTCACAGAATATTTTTGTGTCAGGAGGGTGTTCCACGATTCCGGGATTTGTGGAAAGACTAGAATTTGAATTGACTAAGCTGTGCCCCCCTCATTTAAAGCCAAAGGTAAAATTTTAACATTGATTGAAGCTCTTTAGGATTAACCTCATTTTTTTGCCAACATAGATTCACGCGTCGCCTTACAGATACCATGCAAGTTACATAGGAGCGTCCGTTCTTTCTGGAACTGACGCTTTTGAAAAGTCCTTAGTGCATCGAAGTAAATATGATGGAGGTTCAGGACCTTCTTACTGGTTCGTTTAATCCCTCTTGGCCTAGTCCTTCGCTTCCTCTCTCTCTCTCGTTGGTTCCTAAGGAATTGAACCTCTTGCACATTTATGGTATACACGTTGTCCCAAATACTTTCTCCAAAGTTTGTAATTTGCATCACGTTGTTAAAAGCAAATGTCGTTGAATAAATGAATACCAACTAAAGATTTTAAAAATTAAGCATGACTCTTTCCTGTGTATTACGTATTTTTTATGGTTCAAATTGAAACGAATAAAGTAATTATTCCCACGTGGTTATGTGGACCTTCAATCGATCTCAATTCTTTTTGCACCAACCTTCCTGCTATGTAACAAGTGAATAAATGGGATCAAGAGGAAATGAACAATTAGCAATGATGATAGAAATATGTATATCCACATGGCATGGGGACTGAGTGGGATGGGAAGGATACTTGTAAGCCAATTCTATGTGATACAAGCACAAGGGAAAGGATAGTCAATAGCTCGCTATTTTGATAAGCGAAAAACTCTCGAGTTTTTAAACGGTTGTTGTTTCTTTATTCATGGGCACAAGTAGTGGAGTAAGGAAAGCAGTGTCTTTTACATTTTATATGTGCTCAGTGTGACTGATAGGATTGTAAACACTTTCTTTCTTTCTCGGCCACGCTTGCTCAAGACATTATTTGAAAGAGAGGAAGAGCGAGATTCTTCGGATGGACCCGAAATCTGATGCCCTAGCTCTCATCGGAAGCCAGGAGTTCTAAAGCAGAAATACTAAAAGTTGCGAATCCATCTACTATCCGCTTATTCCACTCCACTCCACGTGAAGACGTAAGTGAGCAAACAACTTACTTTCATTCTACACTGCCTTTTGTGTTAAAACAGAACAGACTCATCATCACTCACTCCTTTCTTCTTCTTCTTCTTCTTCTTCTTGTGTACTCTCTGTCGTCTTTTCTTCTTTCTCTCTTTCCTCCTTTCCCCATCACTTGTCTGCTGTTGTAATTTTTTATGCCAGGCTCGGCAAGGCACTTACTCAAGATCAAACTCATTGATTTGAGAATCCTGGGACTGAAATGCAACGTAGACTAGTACTCTAAAATCCTGAGTTTAAGAAGAAGAAAAGGAAAAAGTAGGTCCGTCCAAACCCACTTTCACCGCTGCTCCCTGGGGCCGTGGTATTAAAATTGATTTGTGATATGATACGAAGACGGGACTCATTGACCATTGTGCAAGTGACACGAGGGACTGTGCGATGTTGTGGTGGTTATTATTAAAGTTGCTTCCAAGTTGTGAGCAAATGTCCTCATGTACAAGGTGGCGATGAGGCTGAGAAGAAAGGAAGACAGTGGAATAGAAGATTTGGTCGATGAGATTGGCTCAGAAGTATTGATTGTGTTCATCACGACTCTTCCCACGTTAATCCACAATTCCAAAGAATGATAAATGTATTCAGGACGCTAGAAACTTTGTGAAGGTATAGACAATTGTTATCTATTTCATTACAGAGTTTCCAATATTCCATTTCCTACAATTTCTGCCCATTAATGTCTTTGAAATCTCCAATGGTTATTGCATTGTGACACGACAATACGAATGAATATTTTATCTACGGTCCAGTGGTAAATTTTGCAGGACGGACGAAAGAGAAATGGGAACTTGGAATGCTGATGGGTGTGTTTTCTCCAACGATGTTAAAGCTTCGTACCCAAATTTTCATCTCATTTAAGTAGGTAATTTCCTCCTTGCACGACAAACAAAAAAGAATAAATCATGATAGATGGACATCAGGAAGATAAGAAGTCCAATACTAGATGAGAAAGAGTAATAATTTTTCATCAGTAGTAAACCCATCATATCAGAGATCGCATGTCACTCATCGCGTGTGATTATCGCATTCTAATGCACATTCCAAAGGTGAAAGCATCTTTCGCTTTCCCAACCAGTCTCCCAGTCTAATCTAATACCACCACTACATTATTCCAAATCCAAGCCATTTCTTAAATTGCTTTAGGGTGTTTTCCAATTCTAGAAAATGAATTTGCAGAGGTTGAATCCATCTCAGTTCAGCTTTCACTCTCATCCTAGGAACGCAGAATTATTGGTTACGAAGCTCCTGATAAGTCGGAGTTGCCCATCTTTATGAGTTGTCTCATCATTACCACTTCTGCCCACTGACGTTGCCATAAGTCCCTTATTTTTTCACTATAGAAGCAACCAGATCCTAAATTGTGAGGATACCTAGATAGTATCTCTCCCGGGCTTAATATTTCTGGATTGCCTGGCAAGGTATTGTATTTGCTCAGTTATATCTCATTACATTCATCTCTATGCTGTGGTGTTTGGTTTCGTCTTCGCTGTCTTCTGGGTCACTTAACTTTCATTAGACAGTACAAAGGGTGTTATAAGCTATTGTTATGGCCGAAGAATAACTATTGATTTTAGCTGACCATTGTTAATAGCATAGCATTAAAATTTAAAGGAATGGTAAAAACTATAGGAAATAAGCTTGGGCATCTGTACAATCTATATTTTACTTTGGTAAGTAAAGGCCACTCCACCACTCATACACCAGCACTGCTAATGATTAAACTTTAAACAATAATCGTCATCCCGTTATCCAATCGCTGGGCATCTTCCGTTCCCTTTTCCCTAAAATCATTGTCATTTGATTGCATATACTGTTGGAGAGAGGAGTGGTGGCTGATAGTGTGTTTTATGAAAAGATTTTGGTTAATCTAAAGAAAAGTAGGTGAATAGACAACAACTTAGTCCTTGCTTCTACTTGTTCATTCTTTTTCTTCTGAGATTAGAGGGCAAGCCATTTTGGCAAACTGTCTCGTTTTAAATCGCTGCAGTTTTTACGGGTATTTGCTAACATGAGTACAAGGACAACCTTCTTGTGCTCCTGTCGTTCCTCGTATTCATTCCAAGTGTAATAATCTAAGCAAGCTAAACTAAACGGTGCACGATACAAAGTATAACTGCATTTTCAGAATTTACTCACTTTCGACTTTTGAGCCTTTTGCCAACAAACTTATCATCATCGTCACCAATACCACCGTCTTAGCCAAAAATTGTCATTATCACAATCTTCTGAATGAATAGGAGGGAAGAGAGAGAAGGAGTTGCCAGTCATGTCTTGTCGCATGTTTATCCATGTGCTTCCATCATTGCATGCAGAACTATTTTATTACATTACATGTTCATGGTTTGGAAATGTGGTTATCCATTCCCGTAACATTCTTTTGGTTAACTTAAAACGAAGACGATCATTCTCCTTTTTGCCTTACAGATGAGGAGACAATGGAAATGTACATGCATCGACGTGGTTGCACTTTGTTTAGCTCTTGGGCTCTATAATTTTAATCAAGTTCCACTACTCCTGGTCTCTGCGGCCAGCGTTGGCGAGGGATCTTCATCGTCCGAAGAAAAAGACTCTGGTCCTTCGAATGGAAAGCAGCTCCTCGTTATTATGCTGGATGGGTGAGTCGGGATTCTTGAGTTGGTCTTAATTTTGGAGTCTGAATTAAAGTTGGATGAACGTAGGTTTCGGTGGGATTATTATGAGCAACACAAAAACGAACTCAGAGGGTTTCCCCTTTTCCTTCAAGTAAGTGTGGTTTGAATTCTCATTCTACAGTCATTAATTACATTCCGATTACCACCCATGAAGAATTGTTTGATGATTGTCATTTAAATAGGAGGGAGTGCAGGCGGAATGGGTGGACCCCGGCTTCCCATCCGAGTCTTATCCTGGATGGACAACAATCAGCACTGGAGTCTATCCTGAGAATCATGGAATCCTTGGAAATTTCATGTTTGACCTGAAGCTGCGCGAAGTGTTTGACCTGAGGGACGAAGAGTCTACTAGAAAGGTTCATTGGTGGCAGGATGCAGAGCCGATATGGACTACAGCCACGCGCAACAATAAGAAAACTTTTCTTAGATTCTGGTCCCGTTGTGATGTTCCTATCAATGAAATTATTCCACACCAATGTACAGGATACCGAGAGGCTAGAGGTGTTCATGCTATTAGAGATACTTTAAACCAAGCTGTAGATAAGCTCTTAGAGGACTACCAGTTAGTGATGGTAAGCCATGGACGCAACTGGTCCCTCAGAATTTTAATCTGGATTGGATCATAGGTTTACGGAGAGCACTTGGACAACGTAGGACATGAGCACGGTCCTTACTCTCAAGAATTGAAGCAAGCGATGCGGGAAGTCGATGACGTTATATACGACTTCTTAGATAGGATGACTGATACCGGATTGGACGATAAGGTTAAAAGAGGAAACCACACATGACATGACTCCAATTAATATTGTATTTGTGTGTGTGTAGGTAAATGTGATTATTGTTAGTGACCATGGGATGACGTGGATAGGAGAAGGGTCTGGCACTGTGTACGTACCCGTAGGAGATTATGTCAATAGCAACTTTGTCTACAAAAGTCTCGGTCAGGGTAGCCATATAGCCATAACTCCATATAAGAATGAGCTGGATAAGGTGTGTAAAGGCCATGAAGATAACTCTGATATGCAAAGCCCTTTGCTATAAAAACTCTGTGTTGTCAAGGTGTTTGAAAGCCTGAAGGGAAGGAGGGGCTTTGATGCCTACAAGAGGGAGGATATTCCAGAGGAGTACAGATACAAGAAGCACCGACTTGTTCAGGAAATACTCTTAGTTGCTAAACCACACTTCTTTCTCCAAGGGCTCCAAACGGCACAACAAATTCCAAGGAGCTCATTCCAACCTAGAATTCGAGGGGGTACGCATGGCTACGCAAATATGACGGACATGCGCACCATCTTCTTTGCCAAAGGGCCAGGTGAGTCGGCCTCCCTCCCACAGATTGTAATATTTGTCTCACTTGATATTTTTTGACAGATTTCAAGTCAGGAATTGTTACTCCGCCCATTCAGTTAGTTGATGAGTACCAGCTTTTTGCCCATCTCCTTGGGATTCCTGCAAAGCCCAACAACGGAACTTGGGAGAAAGTTTCTGGAATGCTCGTCAGCAAAGCGATCTCGTTACATCCAACGCACCTATTAATTTTATTCCTCGTTCCACTAGTTACAGTATATTAGGTACTCAGAGATCAATAGGTTATTTATTTCCTCTGAAACTACAGCAACAAAACGCAGATACGTACTTACCACTCATTCATTTTTTTGCACACTATGGAATCGTACACTTTAAACTATTCTATAATATGTGAACAATAACGGATCACCTTTGCCTTTCGAAATTCCAATAATACACAACCGCATCCGGTTATCACTTGTTATTGTTATACGTAAAGTTTTTTAAATGATGACATTAATTGACTAAAGTGTATTCAAGATGAAACGAACATTTTTATTATTCCTATACAGTTTTCCATTTGTTCTATGCAGATGTATAAAAGACTTTCCCATAAAAGCAAAAGTGTGATGGTACTCTAGTCGTAGGTTTTACCATGACGTGTAATTATTATTATATATTGACGGTAATATGTTTTCATCATTGTTACTACTACACTTTTACTTGAGGCATAGGCACACAGACAGGCTGACACCATTCTATAGTTAGTAGTGCACTAGTTAATTATTTCATTGACGACAGGTATACAATTTTTGAAACTGATTTCAATTTCATATCAACATCACTCTCATAGGAAAGGATACGAGTATTTAAAAACATGGATTCTGTTATTATTAGATAAGTACCTTAGATATTTTCCCTGGCATTTGAAAACGCAGCCTTTTGACATTTTCTCCAAGGGCGGCAAGAAAAGTTGTTGGTAACTTTCTCCGGCTGGTGAAAAATAATGTTATAAGTGCAACTTCTGTGGTATAATTATTTGGTCATGATGTCCCTTCTTTCACTTATTAGTATTCAATTATTGAAGACGGAAACATAGTAATATTTTTAATTTTCTGGGGCACATTGAGATGTAGGACTAATGTTTATTTCTTGCATGGTTGGTGCTACAATTATTGGGATGAAAAATGGATTGGATTGAGCCAGTATGAAAGATGGAGTTCAGAAATCGTGTTCAATGTTAACTCTAGTAGAAAGCAACTATCTCAGTGTTGACATTCACATTTACTTTCACCGATTGGCAATAAAATAAGCACTTCTCTCCTCTGTCTATTCCTATGTACTTTACGTATCTAACTTCGTGATTGATAAAAGAACAATAATATGCATGCCTTACGCGCATGAAACGTGCGTCTCTGTAACAAAATGTCCAATGTTAGATTTTAAACCCTGTCAATTAGATAATAGCATGCATTAGTCTAAACAAAAGCAATGTGTGTAGACATACGCCCATAAATACCTAGATATTTACCTGTATCGATAAGATTGATTTCGAAGTACCATGAATACTGCTTGGAAATGACCACAATTCAAATGTCGAAGGGGAATAAGGAACAGTCGTTTAATGGTTATTAATGGTGCAAAAGTCTTGAATCTCATACCTTCCTCATCTTACACAACTAGTGATTAATTACCTGTATGGTCATCAAGAACAAGTGAATGTGACCACCCAGTAAACCCATTAGACAACTAGTCGTCATGGAGAAGAATTTTTGAATTTTTGAACAATTTATTGTTGGAAACTTTTAATGAATTGAACCAAATACTTATTTTACCTGTTAATCCAATGATATTGTTATTATTATTAAACATTACGCTTGTACAAGATGCAGTCGATTTATGAAAAATCATAACTGTGTTTCGCTGAATTTTGACAATACAATATTTTACCCTACTTTTGTTTGTATATTTAATTTAATTGATACTTGTAACTTAATTCTATTTTATTATGTACAAACAAACAACATTTATTTGCTTATTGAAGTATGAAATTCGAGGAAGATTGATTTGATGAAGAATCGTCGCATGAATAAGTACTTACCTACTCCAGCTCTCGCTAATTCCCTTTTTCCACATAACAGTACATCAGCGTAACGTAATAAAAATAATATGTCCTTAACAATGACATTTTAAATGTACAACGTTTGCTAACTTGTGTCATTTTCTACTCATTCTACAAAGCTGTATTACAACCTAAGTTATAAAAAATTCTGAAAACAGTTGAAAGCTCAATTCTAGGAGTAAACTGCAAGTAGCAACTACATTTCATACAAGAAGCGGAGAAGAGCAGAGCAATAATTGATTAACAATGCATAAGAGGTTTGGTCCATTCTCGTTATCCATTGGTTTCTATTGTACTAATATGCAAAAGTGTCCCTCACTCACTTAATCACCTACTTCTGTAAAGGCAAAATCAATATCTTCTACTGAATGGCAAAAAACTGGACTTGATTAAACTATCTACTTAAAACTTACCAAAATCATACTCTTACCAAAAAACACTACACGACAAATGATTACCTACGAACTTCGCCTTCCTTTACTACCAGAAATTTAGTCTCACTGTCTTAAGTACACCAGGAGAAGATACGTTCTTTCAATGTCATTGTCATCATCACAAAGAATACAAGTTAATAATGGCAGGGGACCTCACAGTAAACATTCGTTGTTCCATATTCCAACACTTACAATTAATCGTATATTATAGTAATAGATGAAGGTACAGAAAAACTGAGACAGGAAAATAAGTCAAAAGGTCGTAGATTGTGGAGATGACGAAATTTTTGATGGGAAATTTTAGAGAGTTTGGATGATGTCATACTTTTTTCTCAAGTCGATGTTTTGATTCTTTGGGTCCATCTTGTCCTTCTTCCTTGCAGCCAACTTAGCCCGCATTTCCTGAGCTGTCAGATTTAAGTCTAGAAGATTAGAATTGTTCCCCACCTTCGTCAGCATCGGAATGGGCGAAGGTGACGCAGAGTTTGGCGTTGGCGAAGGACCAAGGGAACTCCCATCATCGTCGTTCGCATAACCATTCCTCATCTCCTTCTTGAGAGAGTTGCTCTTGCTCTGCAATTATCAGGATTAAAATCATCATCATTGTTGATTTGTTATTGCCAATCTTTTAACTACCACCCAGTATCTTGTGTGAGTTAGCCTAGTACTTTTTGAATGACCTATTGTTAGAACTCAGTCCGTCGCAACAGTGAAAGTGAAGAAAGAATGCGGATGATGAACACTAATTTACTTTCTGATGAACCATCGTGTCATCACTTGACTTCTTTTAGTCCGTTTGCTCTCACGTCTATCACTCAGATGGTAAATGCAATTTTGAAATGGGACTGTCAAACTTGTAGAGAATTTAGCCCTCATTGATTTAGACAGACAGTCATGATACGAATGAGACAATCATATAAACCGGGGTAAGGTGAGATTTGTCAACCTGGACTTTGAAGCTTTAGGCTTTGTTATAGCTTAAACATTTATGCTGGTTGGTTATGGTGGAGAAGGACCAATTGGGAGACATGGCACAAAGCAGTTTTTTGCTAATTCATAATGGAAGGCGGGTTTCTAGATAAGAAAGCTGAGGATTGAAGGTTAAAAAAGGTATTTAAGGTCAACTCGATCACCCACAATGCAATGATCGATTGTCATTCAAGTACTTTGTTCATTGGTGATGTCGTCTGCACTCTGAAGATTGTGCGATAAGAGCCCATTTCTTAGACTTGAGTGTTACACAGGCCTTTTAATTACACTACGTAGCCCACAATCGAACCGAAGGATACAAAAGGGGTCGTTTAATTTATGAACAATTATCATCAAGATTGGAATGCGAATAGTTTCTACCCCTGCCCCTGATCCAATGGCGATCGCAAGTTTGATTGTCTTTGACAGATTATGTACCACTTGAAACCTACGTGTAGCCCACAGACCAGCACAACAAAGCCAAAGACTGTGTTTATAAGCCATTGTCATTTTTTCCTGCTGTGTGTCTCTAGCTGGGACGCTCTACACTTGCGACGAGTATTTTAGATCGATGATATTAGTAGACCTTAATTTAAAATTGAAATGCACGAAGTGACGCTAATCCATTGCAACAACAACAAAAGTACGACAAAATATCTGCATACAGAATGAGACATTTTATCTCTACGATTTCTCCTTCCATCATCATAATCACAGACACATCACACGGTCTCAATCCACGTACACAAATCTCACAAAGTTTGCTCACATATAGAAACCTCTAGCCCCGCAGCAGCAAAGCTAGAGCAGCTTCAATCAACCGAAATTGGAATTTATTGGAGTGTAACAAAAGTGCTGAATAAAAATGGGAGTTTTTATAAGCCCAATTTTCAATTTTGCTGAACCATTGTGCATACATACATGCTTTTTACTTGGATCTCATTTTGCAGCTGACACACGATCCGCAGTCAGAGAAATCGATTCTTTTCTATACATGTCCTAAAAACCATTAAGACTATGAGAATGATTAGAAACAACAGGTTGACTCTATAGGCCCATCAGACCATAGTAGTGGAAGTGGTGGTGCATTTTTCCTGATCATGCTAGCTATCCTTCATTAAAATTAACAGGTGCATAACTTCTGGACACGTACGTGGTCATTCGAAGCATTCATTTGTTTAGTTTCCAGAACCGGTGGTGGCAGGGCATTGTTGTGAAGGAAAGACGTGAGAATCCATGGCCCAGGACCGTGGGATTTTCGCAGTTCCTACCATCTTTATTTGCTTACTTTGCTTCATTTCATTCCCTTCGCAAACCCTCATTATTGTTAGCAAAACCTTGAAAAACTCCATCAAACTTGGGCTTTGGCAAAAGTAATTACTCTGTTCTCCTAAGCAACCCAATGCTTCCCCATTTTCATATCACAAAAAAGAGGTTTGGAAAGACAATTAGTCATACTTCCCAACAATGCAACATCCTTGTCTGGAGCGTCTTCTCCAAGCGTCACGCAAGCTTGGATATATAGGGGTACAGTAAAAACTTTAAAATTTACGATTCTTTTACACCTTCAAAAAAAAGATAGATTTATGGATCCAATGCAAATCTAAATTTGGGTCTGTCTCCCATTCGTTTGTCGGGAAACCAATAAATTTCAACTTCAGCAATTCATCTTTTGAAATAGGACAATGAATTATGCTATCAAAGTCAACACTGGCCGTAGTCTGAAACCAAAAAGGGAGCGTAATTATACAAGAAATGACAACCGCAACAAACACATTACATCGTATTAACACACTGCTCACAGCCCCATTCATTTTTTTAAACTTAAATTGATTGATTTGATGCGGTTGATGTAATTGGTGGATACATGGCATAATCCAAAAAGGAGGAAAGAACGCGAATATGAAAAAAATATGAATAATTAGCCAGGGCCCATATTGGATTGCAATATTCTTGTCACCACATCAGTAGAATATCAAATACATATACAAACTTTCAACAACTACCTCTCCGGTTTCTTAATGAAGGCACTGCCTCCTCGATGCAAGTATTTAATTAGCAGCCTCAAGACGCACTGCCATTCTCCGATTTGTATGAGAGATTCTACTTCTTTGATGCGACCAATAATTCCAAAACGATCAGTCTAATAGTCGCAAACAAATGAAGGGAGAAGAATATCAACATAAAAGTAGGAATGAGTGAAGGAAGAGGGTTACATAAATCAAAAATAGGAAGGTGGCATATCTGTGATATCTCACCCCCTTCTCATCATCTCATCATCTCACACTTGCAATTCTAAACTACGAGTGCAAAATTTGACTTACGCAATCAAAATATTGTAATGCTCAGTTGTCTTGTGGTTATGAATAAGTTTTTACTTCAGAGAGAGAGGGGCTTTTTACGAGTAGATAAAAAGTGAAATGAAGAAGAAGGGGGAGTAAAGTTTGTCATCATCGGATGTGATTCCCTGTATATATTTATCATTTATGTTGCAATCTGTTTGTTCAAGTAAAATATGTAATAGTGATTTAATAACGATGAAGAAGGAAGATGTTTGCAGATGAAGCAAATCTTGCCAATCTTAAATCAAAAAGGAATTCAGTAGCCATTGCCAATTTTTAGCAGCATCACAGGTGCTCGTGATTATGATCTGATGATGATCTACCTGCTAGCTAATCTGATATGCCTGCATTTACTTTTACATCTTCATTTCATGCGTTTCAGCACCCGGTGGACCACATCAGGAGAAAATCATTAGGTATGCAAATTGCAGCCAGGTCTGATGATAGTCTCTCAGTCTTAAGTCCAAAATACAAGTGTTCCGATTGACTAGAGCGAAAATATTACGGATGGACTTTTGAACAAAGTATGAGCTTGCATGAAGGGCAGCAAAATTGAGGTGCACCTTCAATTTTTTCCGCATTGAGTGAGTACGAGCATAATAATAGTCGACAATGTGCAAGGTTTAGAATTTTTGAGTTCACAGCAGCATCGTTCACAATTCATGTCATGTCAGTTTGCAAATTTACACATACATCACATAAATAAAGTAAAGACGCAATGCGAAATGAGGCTCATGTTCTTCAGCACTAATCACACGTTTTATCCGATCCGTCCTTCTCCTACATCATCATCATCATCAAGGCAGAAAATATCCAACGAGGATGTTTTTCACATGAGCAAATAGAAACAAATGATGCGAGGCAGGGAGGGAGGTAGATAGGGAAAATGTGATGCATGCAGGTGTAATGATAAATTGTGATTAATAAATGAAGTCTTTTGGCGTTTTATAATGCGATATGTGTATGCAACAAGAGCACGATTTTCTACCAATTTTCAAGGCAAGCTAAGCTACATCCATATGTCTGCGTGCATGGTTTTGAATCGGATGCGATCCAAGTGATGACAACTGATGATTCAAACAAATTTCACGAATCGCAAGGACACATTAAAAATGAAATAATAACTGTCATTGGTATTCATACCGAGAACTCTTCCACTCCGACCTTCTTTTCTTCTCAACACTTTAAATGCAAATTGAGAGAAAACAAACGAGAGCATCATCAAACCAACTATCTAACCATATAACCTACAATCTCTTCTGAAATAATACCAATTTTCCTCAACTTCTATAGAAATTAAATTAAGGCAGCATTGCACAATGCAAAGAACTACAAGGTCTTTGAGCTGTCAATTTCCATGCCAACAGGTCACGTAACAAGTTTCCCTGGACACACTTTCCACACTACAATAGCAAAATCGCCAAGGTGGATAAATTCAACGCTTATCGGTCGTTTGCGAATGCTGTGTACTAAAGGCATCAGTAGTGGTGGTTAAATGCGGTCATCATCATGACTCTCGCACATTGAATAACATCAACGTCATAAAATATCAACTGCGGCCAGTCTTTGGGAACGTCTAATTGACAAACGCGCTCTGGTACATATCAGTGGGACGTTATCATGTATGTGCCCATCCTGGCTACATTTTGCATTGTTTTCGGATTTCTTTTTCTCTTCTGATAACACTAATAAATGGATAAATTCCAAACGAAAAAAATATGATAAGAATTTCAAAGATAAACTCAACCAATAATTACGCTGTACGTCAGGACTCAGGAGGTAAATAAAATTTGACACACAGCCAATGACAGCCAACATACTTTGAACCTTAATGCAGGAAAGGAGGATGAGATTCTGCTAAGAGTTGTTTGTTTATGTTGAGATTATGGGGCATTATGATAGCTTAAATCTGAGAAGATTGTCCCCTTTTTTGTGAACTCTTTTTTATTATTCTATAAAATGTGATGTGATGATGACCATGTTTCCTTGTCCGGTTGAGGTAGATGTCAAAATGTTATGCAATGTCCTAATTTCCACTCCTCAAAAGGTTTGACCAATCGCAATATAAGATCAATGCTCAATGGTCACTCTTTTTAGCACATTTCAAATGATCAACTCTTCTCGTTTAGTGCCATCGAAGGGGCAGAAGGCGGCAGGTGCAGGATGGGCAAAGTATGTAAGAAAGAAGTTTCACTTTCAAAAATAGATGAGTAATAACATCCTATCCCTACCTACAATCTATCACATACCTTTTCACATTATTCAATAGACTTGGCACCAACTTCCTTTAACACTTGTTTAATGAATGAATGATCAGGCTCGTGCACTTAATAAGACGAATATTTGCAATTAGTCGTTGCCAATTCAAAATGACCCGTTCGTTGGCAAACTGATCCAAAAGTGCACATGCAAGTAACTCTGAGCTATTATGTTGCAGATTACATAAACTAGGCAAATGACATACATAATCTAAAGCCAGCTCACCTACTGCACTGCTCTCATCATCATCTTCCAACAATTACCTACAATTAAGCCCGCTTGTCCTTGCATTTTACAACGTAGGTACTTTCACACTCTTTTGTCAAGAAATTGCAATAAAAATGTGAACATGTAGAAAAAGAGAAGCAGGTGAAAATCGTTGGAGCATGCATGTTTCCATACATCAAATATGACCTCGTGAAGTTTTTTTTCAGGTTAGCAATATAATTGTTTGTGAGGGAGGGAAGCTCTACTCTATGGAACTACTATGTAATTGTTCGTCATTAAAAGGATGACACAACTTTGCCGGAGAACATAGATTCACAATTGAACCATTCACTACTTTTATAAGAATGAATGTTTTGATTTCACTTTTCTTGACAAAGGGGAAGAGTATGAATTTTAACAAAAAGTCTGAAGAGTGTGGAAAAAGAGAAAGTGAAAGTCTTACCGGAGATGAAGAGCCAGATCCAGAGTGATAGCTGTCGGAGATGTGCGTAGCTCTGTCTTCGTCTGAGTGGGTGGAACCATTATTCACTGTTTCGTTGTCAATCGGTGTTAAAACAATTTGATTTGGACGTGGAGGAGTACGCTTATAGATGACACATGACATGGATCCAGTGATCAGGATATTTTTGGACCTTATTATTGTGATTCGATTAATGACTGAATGGTTCAAGGTCTGTAAACAGACATTATTAAATTCTAATAAATAAATAAACAAACCTGTAGTACTGGTCACCATGGTCATCAATGACCAGCAGCTTGGTTTCATGTGGCACTGCCTTGATTCGTAAAACCACCTGCTTATGATTCTCATTCGATATGTTTGTCCCATTAACTTCCAGTATCCGATCATTGGCCTTCAGACCTTTGTTGTGAGATGTAAACAAGAAGAAACATTGTTGATCGCTGCTGTTAACAATAATAAAGGTCTCAAAGTCAAAAGTCAAAGACCTGCCAATTCTGCCGGACTATCCTTATCCACCTTTCCAATGTATTGTCCTGCTCTGGTCTTCTCTCCATGCAAATTAAATCCATACCTGGGAAACATTTGGAATGTTTAATTATAATGGAAATAGCATAACAAGTAATTTTAGAAAGATTTTTCTCACGACATGATTTCTATAAGAAAGAGAACTTCTCTTCTCATAAAATTTACAACCAGTTTTTTTTATCTACGGTTTTTTTTACTTTGATTTGATTTAAGAATTTCCAGTCAGTTTTTACTTTGGGTTTCTGACTATGTTGAATTGGTTTAGAAATAAGCATTCGTAGTGAATTGTATTCGTCCTAAAGTCAAAGTTGACAAAATGCTTACCCATCAAAGTCTGGCCACTTGACGAGGTGACACAGACGAGGCTGGGAGGAGGCTGGGAGTTCCTCTTGCAAGTTATTCATAGTTAAATCTGAAAAAGGTCACCTTCCTAACTCCACAACAACAGAAGAACTCCTGTTTTTCAGTATAAGAAAGCCAAAAAATGATGTCCTCGGAACTTAGGGGTAGAAAGAGACAAGCCTCTGTCTTCTTGAACAAAATTGTTTTCCGGTAACAAAATGGCACTACACCGTCGTTCCAAAGGAACTCACGAAAAACAATAAGAAGAAATAATAAAACCCAGCACTTATTCACGACGATACTGTCTTATGGCGTACATGGAACAAACTGGATGTAATCAACCACATTGCCAGCGTTACATTAGTGCCTCACTTCCATATAATAGTAACGCCAATGTGTGTGTAATGCTCTAATGCTGATGATGGGTTGAGCAATTTAAACATTGAAACCACCTGTGTCTCTTGTTAAGTTACTTCACATACTAAACCTCTATGTTTTTGATATGACCACCATTTCTATTACACTACAACCCACCAACCTACCGAACTACTGATGAGGCAACACACTCATCATCCATCCACGATTGTAGCTGTGATGATTCCACAGGATAGTGCAGTCAAATGTTATAAAAAAAAAAACTCTTTTTTTCATGCAGAGGGAAGGGAATAAAGATGGATCATCACACCTTGTGTCTGCTTGTATCTTTTGATAACATGATTGCGACCATGCTCAAATAAAAACTTACTCCCACAACCACCGTCGGGTTTTTGGCCAACTGGGGGCCAAGTAGTATCAAATTGATTTGGGGCCATAAGAGTCAGGGTAGAGGTTACCCAGGCTTGGGGAAAGTTAGTGGGGAAAATGAGAATCAGGAAATGACAAGTCCTTGAGTTCATTTCATCCGGTGGTACCGTACAATCCTAGGTTGACACATTTATTTACATTCTGCTGAATTGTCTTGGCCCTAACCTCCCAATTTTTTGGCCCCAATTGACCGGGTGCCCTCAAGATGTGGTGTTGCTTTGCTTGTGCAACAATAAAACATGCAGTTTGGCTTGGGTTAGCTTGCGGGTGTAGAGACAACGACAAAAAATGTGGTTTGGCCAGCATTCTTTGTGCGTGTTAGCATAAAAACTTTAGACTTATACTCAACCCAAGTTAATGTGTAAAACAGTCATCATTAAATTAAAATAAGGTTTTAATCCAACGAGTAAAAGAAAAGCACATTACATTCCCTGCGTGATTATGGTTAAACTGGTTAAACAAAGTCTGAAAAATAGTCAGCGAAATAAGACACTGTCTCAATTTAAAGCATGCTTAACACATTTATTCAAATTACATTTTTAAGACCAAATTATAATTGCAGCGTTTGTGGGCAGTAATTGTCCCCATGAGAGACAATATGTCAATGTGTATAACAAAACATAATGAAAATAAAATACCGATGAGCAAGTTCCCGTTATCTCACTTGACGCTGGTAAAGAGTGAACCATGAAGTCGTTGAAAGG
>JAQIWU010000745.1:0-22160 GCA_034696445.1 Isotomiella minor | reverse complement strand
ATGTAGCAGGTAAGTCATCCTCTCTCTCTTTCTCTCTAGTTTAAAGCTGCAGTTGTCTATGGTGAAAGCGATTTAGGTTCCATGAAACTTGCATGAATGTCCATTGACATCGCTAAACGATAAAGTCCTCTGTCTTTTCTATGATTATTTTGAGAAGCAGCTGTCTTACTAATTTCATGCAGTGAAGGTGGTCCTTCTTTGCCCTTCAGCTATTCTAGAGATACTTGCCTTGGCGTATGTATAAAAAAGATCCCAGTTGCCTTGGTTTCCTTCCTTCCCTGTTCCGTCACAAAAAGTTGAATGGTATTCAATGTGGCATGGATGCAGGAAAAGTTGCATTGCTGCTGGATGGACTTTAAGAACAGAAAGGGGACTTGCCACTTGCTGCAACGAACAAATGGGTCCATTCCAGCAGCACTACTGCTTTTCATCTTTCTTCACTGATGATGAATATGAGCCTTGATACAGTTCTCTTACAATGTCGTGCAGTAGTTACGTTCTTTGTTGTTGTATCTTTTATATCACGTTTTCCTTTACGGTAGATGAGTTTAAAGCAACAGAAAAAGTAGTTATTTCCGCCCTCAAAGAAAGAACTTCATTGCAGTCGAAAAGGAGGGTTTAAGCAGTTAACAAGCTGCACTTCCATTGACAAAATTATCAAAACTTTCCGACTTAAACTTGACTGGTGCTTTGTGAGGAAGAAGAGAAGGAAAATTATTTTTTTGTGTTTAAACTTTAACCAGAGGACGGAAACACTCTTTACTTCTTACGATTATTTTTATTACTGGAGGAGTTTGAGTTATGTGTTCATGTGCTTTGGTTGTTCGTTATTTAAAGCTTTAAGTATATTTCAAGTGTGTGGATTGAAATATTATGTTATTCATCCAGAAAGGGAACGTTTATAATCAATCAAGATGCGAGGGGGTTTCTTGTGAAAAAGCCTGGGGCGGCTGTGGCCAGTCATGTCCTTGGCTTGTTGGGTGGAAATAGAATGGAATGGAATGGGTGTCTTGAATATGCATGATGATAAGGCAAAAAAGAGTCTGGCTTCCACGAACCTTGTCGCCTTTAAACTCAACATTGGATAAGGTGTTATCTTAGTCAACAGTTGTTGAAGGAGCTTTTAAAAATTAGTGAACTGCATATCCTGCAAATACTTTCCTGGTGACGCATCACGTGTGGTATATGCCGTCGTCGTGGTTAAATATTTGTTCTAACTGGTTTCTCAAGACGCTAATAATAAGGCGGTTTGAGCGAGCGAATGAATAGAAAAGGGGTTCGTTCATGTCACTTCATATGCGACTGTTAGATTCAAGTGTCAGTGCGTTTAAAGAAACAACTTCTTTGAAGTTATTTGTTAGTGCTTTGGGAAGATGAACATTTGGTAGACCCCTCTTGTAAAACTTGACAATCAATTTGAAATCTTTTGCTGTGTGTGATGATGCAGAGAATTAACGTGGTTGAGAAATGCAGTTTATATCCCAGGGTTCAGTTTTTATGCATTCTTTCACTTCTCCATTTAATTCCAGACAAGTGAGTCAAGTAGTAAAAATTACTGTCGAGAGGGACAAAACCATGTCGTTAAATTTTGTTGGTTGGCATAGTGTCTCATAGAAGTGCTACAGGTGTGGAGTGAAAACCCCAGCAGCAGTTTCATGTTTCTCATGAAAAAGTAAATTCGACATTCGGCAATGCAAAATATAAAATTATTTTTGCAATTATGTGAAGTTCAAAATGTGCAGAGGGTAAAAAACTTGCAAGACGGGGAAATTTGAAGAAGCAACTTAATTTTAGTGGCACATTTTATTGCCTCTGTAGACCCTTGATAAATTACGGTGTACCTGTATTACTCTCTGTGTCGTAATTTTATAAACTTTTGTGTTCGTGTTAAGCAACCAGATATTCAATGGTGCTATTAACGTTTTTGCTCTTTATATAAAACATCACCTTTCTTGATCGAGTGGTTCCACATTGATGTTGTTCTGTGATACGGTGGTCTTGCGCAAATGTAAAGTAATTTGAAATTCAAAGACGTCGTCGGTCGGTGAGAGGAATCTTGAAAAATGGAATGTACTTTTTTGATACATCAGTGAAAAAGAAAATGCACATTTTACTGGTTGCAACGAAGAACCTCTGAAAAAGTGTGATGAGATGCTGGGAAAGAAAAGAGAGGAGGAAAACTTGGGAGTCGTAAAAAATTGTGGAAGTAAATGTAGCCTATGATATTCATGTGGTTCTGGTTACAATTCGTGGTGAAGAAGTAAATAAGTGCAAGATAGACTTGTATTAAAATCTTTTGGTCTCGCAACATGTTTCATCAGCTTTAGTATTTTCGATCTTGTACAATTGTTGTCGCAACCAATCCAATTCATGACATGAGACGTTCTCAACACATTTCTCCCATCACCCTTCATTTTGGCCACCCTGGAAGTGAAAACTGAGAACATAAAGCTTAAATTAATGCATTGCAAAAATGTCTATCAGTGGAGTCAGTGTTTACACATTCGATTCAAGCAGCATGTGGACTGCATTATTGAGAAATAAATAATCATGCCTTTTAATGCAGTAAAATAATAAAAGACGAAATTTTCAACGCTGTCAGTGTGGCTTCTAAAGTTGATGATAGAACAAGCTAGAGTTACACATTTCAATTTGCATTATTTGACTCCGCCTTGTGTTTAGAATTATGTCACTTATCCGGTTCATAACAATTCTCTGTAAGTAAGTTTTGTGCAGCAAGCAGGATGCTTTTTACGAATTCGTGAACTATCAGTTTGACTTGGAGGAGGATGAAACTTGGTGTTTCAGTTCTGAGAATAGTTTGTGGTTAATGTAGTTCGTGTCTTCCTACTTTTGGTTTATTCCGTAAATGTCGTCGACCAATACGATTGGTAAACTAAAATTTGAACTCAAGTGTAATAGATTTGTGGCGATGACTGTGCCTTGAAATGTTGTATGCAATTAAAAACTCCACCACCCTCCTCAATTTGCTCACCGAAAAAAAGCGTTGTTGATATTTACATGGAATTTTCACCTATGTGTCAGAGTGTTGGAACTTGTGTTGGCAATGGTAGAGGAGTGCGTCTTTTGTAGTTCTTATTTTGTAGTGGGAAGAGTGAAAGCGTGACAACAGCAATGCAGAACCTAAAGACGCGAATTAAAAGAGGAAAGAATTCCCCAAAGAAAGGAGGGACTGAAGAATGTGTGAACGACTGGCAATTCTTAAATTTTAATCCCGGTTTTTACGGCGGTGGTGGTGGAGGGAATTCTGGGGATGGTGTGAACATTGGCCCTGGCTATCGACGATCCTTGGCATTTGGCGAGCGTCCTTTGCCATTTCTAGAACCCGTAGTGTCGTCAAATCAGACGCCCAGTGATAAGGGAGGCTCTGACCACTTTGAACGTGGAGGCCGAGAGGATTATTACGAGTTTCCTACCAGCACCAAGTTAAATTTCAAGAGAAATAGTTGCGAGGGGGTTTTGCCACAGACGAGAGTGAAAGAGGATCAAGACAATTTATTAAGGAATTTGCAGAGGAAAAGTCTTGAGAATGCCCAAGTTGACCTATTACCACCATCTGCCCAAGTGAAAGACACCCTTTTCACTTCGGTTAAATCTCCAGTTCGAGACTCTTTTCAAGCCTTCATACCATCATCATCACCACCACCAGCACCAGCTCAATTCTCAGCTCCATCACTTTTCTTTAAAAAGTCTAGCCCCTCCACATCATCCTCAGCAAGCCCAACATCACCACCCATTCCTAATCCTGCGTCTCGAAGAGGAAATGAAGACTCTTTAGCACTGTCACGGTCTACGTTTTATGTTGCCCCTGCATTACCTCCGAAGGGAGGAAGGCTGCGAACAAGTGCACTAAGCCTTGCTACCAGTCCTCCCGAAACCCAGACGAAAAGAGGGAAACCTCCCCCTCCTCTTCCATTAGACGAAGTTGATACTCCGCCAGCGGAGAAACGGAGTTCAATCCCCCCACCTCCTCCTCCCCCTCCCCCACCTCCTTATCCGAAAGAAGGGTTTAGTAGGCTAGTGACGAGTAACACCAAAGGTTCTCGACCATTAAGTTGGGATTTGAACCTGAAGGCTGGAACAGTGACACTCTTGAACGAAGGGAGAGACATTTGCTTCGGGAATGAGAAAGTGGATATCCTTGGTGAAAGTGAGGGGAAAGTAAACAACAAGCGATCCTCCTTCTATCATGTTCATTTGCATGGAAAAAAGAAGGAGAGGGAGAAAGTACTGACACCATCCACTACGAAAGAGAAAACACGTCTTTTTCCTTACACAAAGTCCAACATTGTAGAGCAGCCTGGTCCCCCATTACCTGCAAAGCCAAGGAAGCTACAGGAACATCATCCGAATCAGCTTCTGTCGACACAACTACATCAAACTAAGTATGCTTCATCCGGTACTGGTGGAGTGGCAAGTCTTTGCTACAATTTGACAACGATAAGTAGGTTTCGTTTAAACTTTACAGTGAATTAAGCATTGCTTGTTGGATTTATGGCATATGGGAAAGAACTAAGAACTACTTTCCCCGTCCCACACACACGCTCTTCCATCCAACAGGCTGCTGCGGGGTTAATTCTTTTCGCCAGCAGTTCGCAGAATTTGATAAATGTCAAAGTTTGGCATTTTGCAAGCTTGCATGAAATAAGTTCCAATGAGCAGCAGCTTGACACAAATTTCGACCATGCCTTTCTCCGTGAAATTTGATACATAGAGCAGGGGTGATGTGGATTTGATGGAGGTACAAGCAGAACCCAGTACGGCATTACTCTGATTTCCAATGATTGGGATTCAGGCAGTGTCTCCGCCAATGATTAAAAAATATAGGATTAAAAAATAATGGCGAGATGTTCTTCTATGTAAACAAAGACAATGTATCCATTGTTTGCTTCATTCATGGTGTCTACTTCTACGCAAGCATTTCTAACTCTAATCTCCCAAAAACAATCAAGGATTCTTCTGTACTCAGAACTAACGAGGTTTAAGCTTTCTTTTAATATAATAAAGCCTTTTTTCAACTAATTGCGATGACTTGTTGAAAAAATTGGCGAATTATTGAATTAATGGAGGCACATTGTTACATTTGGTATTGTAATTCTTGGGTATACAAAGAATTTGTGTTTGCTTCTGATAACAATTTTTTATCTCAACCATTCGTTTTTTCATGCATATGGATGGTCTACTTTGTAGGTTAAGCTGTGACATATAGTCATGATGGTCCTTCCTACTTGCCTGACTACGTCTTTCATATGGTTCATGTTTTTTTAGTTTCCCTTATCTTGCAGCCGAAAAATAGTGGTTTCGTCACTATAAAAGATGTAAGCATGACTCGACCCTTTAGGGGTGTAGTGCAAAGGGAGTGGCTCTAGAGATTCCAAAGGGACTCGCTGTTCAGCACCAATTGGACACTCTTAAATATGGAGAAAGTTTAGCAATGTTGAATGATTGCATAAATATGTAGAACTGTAGATAATACGTGTTTGGGGTGCACATTTGTTGGCATAACAAGTCAATTCGAAGTGGAATTATATATTGTAATTATTTCAGGCGAAAAACCTATATCTGGTGGTGGAAATAACTTGAAGGGTGACCGACGACCTCCAGATACTCTGTCCGAGGAACGTATTGCCGCAGATGGGGACACGTACGAAGAGGACAACGGGTTGGAAAGGCAAGTTTCAGCAGACCTTTAATTAAAAACTTGTACATGGCACAGTCCATTTCTTCCCGGACAAAGTAACATTAGAATACATACAATCCACTCGATTCGGCTATTATCTAATCCGTCCAAGTCCCACTAATGCTCAAAGAAAACGAAAATTACTAGAGTATTGTATGTCTTTAAAAACAATTCACGTCCAGTTTCCTGTGCTGGTTTTTTCAATTCTGACAACATGGATGGTATAACGAAATCAGCCTTGTTGCGGTTTAAACAAGTCAATTCCACAGTAGTAAATTGTGTGACATTGTGGTGACCAGTTATAATCCACCAACTCTTGCGAATCAGGCATAATGCTCTACATTATTGTAACGTTTTGAATACCCTATTCACCATTAGTTTTGGTATGTAGTTTGACATTAGGGCCAAGTTTACTACTTTCCTTTATCAAAATTTGAAAACTCTTTCATAAATTTTGAGAAGATTGAAAGTTTTAATTACGAAAAAGAGGATTAATGTGGAGGGCATATGTAGGCCCTGGAGGCCAATTAATTCGATCTGAGAACATTTTGTGCAATCACCATGCCATTTGTTTGAAATATAATTTAATATGTGACAAATCTTCCAGGTGAACTGAACTTAACTTGTCAACCAGTTTCTGACGAAAGAATGTTTGTTTGTTTATTTGCAGTGTTCACTCCGAACCAAAGAAGTCATCTACTGCTGTAGGCCGCTCGGAAAGTTGCAAAGAACGTGTTCAAAGGGTAAGAGTTTGTCTTTCTATTGTGTGCGGAGAAATCTCATGTCGCATTTCTGATGCTAATTAACTTTTTCGCAATAGAAGCAGACGAGGGAGCGGAGAAAACACAGTGATCCCAATTTGTCTAAGTCAAAGTAAGTACCCTCTGCCGTCTCTACTAATTAGTTTGTAATTAAGTTTCTTAGTAAATATGCCCATTGTAGAGAGGGTTTTGACCTGTTTTCATAGGACCTTTGTCAGGGGTGACTTTCTCCAAATTGCAAAGGGCACAATGAAATACGAAATGTTCAAAGTTTCCTTCAAATGGTTGACTGCCACATTTGAGATAATTCAGTTCAAAAGTCTTTTGATCCCTACAATCTTGCAGCAGCAGACTTGAATAATATGAAAAGTCTGACGCAGAAACCCCCTTTTTTAGTTAATCAAACAAGGCATTTGTAAGCAATCTACCAGAGCACCTGTCTGGAAGTTCCCGGAGTTGACATTTTTGTAATCACCGTAGCGTACCAGATAATGTGGATGTGACGCCACGTGTCGTTTAATACGGCGTCCAGCTCAGTACAGACGACGCCAACTGATTCAGGGGTTGATAAGTTTATTTACGTCCTTGCTGGATTATTCGTTTATATTGTATCTTCCGTGTGCACCTCAGGAAGAGAAAGTAGCAATACAATAACCATCATCATGACACTAACCATAGATCTTGAGTACCCTGCAAGTAAATTTTTTGCATGATCGGAATTAGCTTTGAAATTACAGCAACGACTTATAAATAGCATCGAATGAAATTAGGCTCGTGCATATGAAACATGCATTAAGAAAATAAAGTTGTGAGTCAAGGTAACCCGTTATATTGCAATGTAAAAAGTGACAGTTTTGTGAGGTCTTTGCCAAATCCCCGTTAATTGGTTTGTTACGAATATTATTACTCTTTGCTCTGGTGCGCCAGAGACTCAGTTTTACGATTTTGGAAAGGAAATGATAGCGGATGGGATTACCATGAGGAAAGTATGATTTATAGCTGGGCCAAATTTAAATTTTTATGGGCATTTTTGCTTTTACCTGTTCAGTCACGATTTTCATCCTGAAGGAACGCCATATTTTCTCAAGGAGGAGAAGAAGAGATGGCTTTTTCCACAGATGAGGTTTATTGCAATTTATGATTGTAGATTGAAATTTTATAGGCCGTCCGCCATCAATTCAATTTGTCATGCATTTGTCGTTGTACGAGTGTAGCCTGAAAGTTATTTAAGTCAGCACATTAACTGAATATGTCGTACGAAATTATTTGTCACGGTGTGATAATGAAAATACTATGGCAAAGTGATGCCTGCATTCCTTGGAAAATTGACTTTTCCCCTCATTTTTTACATGACCAAGTGTGACACGACGACGCCAAAAGTGAATAGAATTAATTGGTTTCCTTCGTCATTATATCTGCCCAAGTGTGAGGCAGGCTGTGGTTGGCGACAGGGAAAAATAAATGCCCTCATTTTTCACAGACTTAGTCTCCAACAACTTTTAGCAGGCTCCCGTTACGGTAACAATTCCAAGGCATGCTGTACAAATAGCTTTTACTATATGACCTACTTGACAAAGGTATAGGGGTCTGCGACGTTAGCCGTAATAGGAGGATTTTAGAAGTTGAGGACAGGCATTAAACTATCCAAAGAAGTTGGAAAGTAGCAAACAATAAATCTCACTGATGGTTCCAGGAGCAGCAGCTGCATCTGTGCAAGTTGGAGCCCCGTTATATACTCCATGGGAGAAAGTTAAAGTGACAAGTTGATAAGGTGAAAGGGTTAATGTGAGGCTCTCTGCCCCGTTTCATGAATGAAACGGAGAGAAAACTGAATGAATATCTATCTTCCTTGGCATCTCTTTTATTCTTACATTCCAGTATCTCATTATTACTCTTCTATTAATGCAGCATTTCCTTGAGTTGAATGTCGCCAAGCCATAGGAGACTTCCTTGGAGGATAGTAATGTTCATTATATCGCACTTCATTTCACGGATCCAGTAACTTTACGGGCAGGTAGCTGAGGTGCCATGGCGTCGTCTGTCTAGGGAATATAATTTAAGAAAACCAAGTTGGCAGCCGATGATTATGATGTAATTGGGTAATTCCATTCCATATTCCTCATGGGAATAGGAACCACAGTGTGCACACGCTAGTTGAGATTGAGTGGTGCAATATGATGATGAAATAGGGAATTGAAAGATAATAGAAATCTTTCTCCTTTTTGATCTGTCCTTGCTTTCTTTTCCTCTCTGAGTAGCAGAAGGCAGGAGCGCCAGGTTGCGTATATACTAATCAGTAGTATCAGAACAAAAGGCTGCTCGCTCAGCAAACCTGAACCTCGGGGTTTCCGCGTGTAATCCAATATCAGTAAATGTTAGTGTGGTGCTGTCTCCAAGATTATTCTATCATCAATGGCTGTATGGTTTTGGTTTCCTTTGGCGCCGGGATTCTTTACGGAAGAGAAATCGCGTTAAAAGCCAATGAATTTGGCACAGTTTCGCAAAACATGCTGCTGATGCTGACTGACTATCCGATCTGGTGCTGCATTTTAATCCCTCAGTGAGTTGCTGCTATATAGACGCTTTTTTGGTTGTTCTCACTATTTTGCAGTGTTCGTAAACACTGTGGCTAATGGCTACTTATTAGGCCACTTTTTTGGCATTGGCAGGTACAGTTGCTATTTGTTTTCACATGAACCCATTAATTTACCACATTTGCCATTCTTAAATTGATGTTTTCTGGCCACTACGAAACAACACAACCAATATTAACTTAATGGTGAAATAGACTTGCATACTATTTGACTATTGATCATCTGAAAACAAAAATTCTCAGGTTATTTTGGAGCGTTTACCTAAAAGGTCAATTTCATCCCTCGAATGTAGTCGGTGGGCTTGTCATTGTCATTCTTTGCGCTTTGAAGATGGATAAATGTCAGGACCCATCTTTTCGTGTTTCATTGAGGAAAGTTCAAGACAGGCTTTATTGTAATCGGTTGGAGTAATACGCATTAACGACACATGGGATCTTTGTCAACCACGTTTTCGAAAGAATATAAATCACACGGAGGACTCTAATGGTGTATCCAGGTTCGCATGAAAGTGTCCCATTTCATTGCCTCCAGAGTCCAGAAGAGAAAGCAAGCATAGTCCCACGTGTGTCCTTATAAACATGTCTCCGTTAGCTTATTCTTGGACCACTTTCTCCGTAAAAGATTCGTTGTGCCCAACTATCTGTTCAGTTTCTTGTTGTTTCCGATATGTCCACTCCAAGAATAGTAGGGGATATAATTAGGCAAATGGCAACGCGTACTGCTTTTTTACTTGAGTGTAATGCATGGTATCAGAAACCTGGTGTCCAATATCTATACTTACAGGAGCAGGTCTGCAGAGTGTTTGGCGTTGTTGGATATTAGCAGTTTTCTTCCACTTCCACTATTTCACTTTTCACAGCAGAAAAATGAACTCTGGTTGCTTTCCCTGAACAGCACAACTCGGGCAACTCATTGCGTCCGTACAAATCAAAGGAAAGGTTTACATCCTGCGTTGCACAGGCATTTCTTGTGGAAGGTTTATTTCATTCTATGTTTTCATAGAGTGCAGTTGACTCTATTTCGCTCTCTAATTTCCGTTTTTCTGTGAAACTAAAAGGAATCCTAACAATCGTTCAGTGGCATTAAGCTTCTTCAGAGTACCAATTGGATGGATTCACTAATCAGAAGTGCTCCTTTGTGGATTAATAAGAACATAAGTTAAAAAATACATAGTGCCCCTTTTTAAAAGCCTCATGGAAGGGACAAAATGAGACGTCACAGTTGTTGTGTCATCTAATTATCTAATTTGATGGGTCGTCGAATAAAAATGGAAAGCATGGTTACTGCAGCTGACGATCATCAAGATCTTTGCGACGATCGTCGTTCCTATTCTGAAGGGTACGTGTGTCATATTCCAATCTTTTAGGTATTACTTGACATCTCAGGGGGTACCTCTGCGTCACGTAGAATTATTATCCCCCCCCCCTAAGCGGGCTGCCTGCACCTTCCACAAGATTTCCGACTCAAGTCGTCACGGTCTCACATGGCTGAGAAAGTACTGAAATCTTTTATGTCCTGTGCCAAATGGCTTAATTCAAAAGATTCACTTTGCTTTTCGCCATTTCATTCTGTACACTGCCGCGCAGTCTAATGCATCCGTTGATGGATTCGAGTCGAGGGGAAAGGTATTTTAAATGACGTTATTGAATGGGATGACAGATATAGACGTTTAGAATATTGGGATATGGTTCAACATTCCTCTGAACCGAAACTGTAAACCAGCGTGAAGCATTTTTGCAAAAAAAAAAATTATGAATGGAGGAAACTCGACGTGAACTCACATCTGTCGCACCAGAGGTCGGGAAGTAGAAAGTGCAGCCATTTACATTTTTTTGGGCATCAATCTTCTTTCTCCATTTAGCTAATCCAGTTCTAATGAATTAATTTTTAAAGTATGGACCTCAAGAACTAGGTCACGATTTCTTACAGAATAGTCTTATGTGGGGAAGTGCAAAAGCTTGGGGCTGAGTCTAAATCTACTAGGATGTATGTTGGGGGAAGGTGAGACACGTGGCTTCCATACATCCGTCGTCGTCAGCATGAGTTTGTTTGGTCTTGATAATTTTTGTGTGTGTAAATTATGAGATTTTTGACTGCTGTGGGCAATATTGCAAAAACGCAGTCCATAGAAGAAAGAGGAAGCTTTCTGCTGAGTTTGTTCAGTTTAGTTTACTCGTGTGCCAATTTTCTTGCTTGTGGAAATCTGTCAATTAGCTGAGCACGAGCAAAGTAAACTTGACGGAGGAGGATGAGATGAGATGAGAAAACACGGGGTGCAAGTTGTAATGTAGACAAAAAAGGCAAGCCATGGGCATCACATAACTAACCAGCGTCGACATGGGTCACCTCTCCCTCTTCT
The DNA here is from genome assembly GCA_034696445.1 of Isotomiella minor. NCBI lineage: Eukaryota > Metazoa > Arthropoda > Collembola > Entomobryomorpha > Isotomidae > Isotomiella > Isotomiella minor. Next base: position 10,745 of record JAQIWU010000745.1, on the reverse strand, counting down.
TTGTTTCATCTTCCTCCGTGTGCAGAGTAAACTGAGTAAAACCGAAACCGACCCCGCATTAAATTTCCTAAAATAAATAAATAAAGTTTTCTCCATATGTCCCTACACTCTATTATTTCCAGCTGCTCACACTCAGCTTCAGACAAATTTACTTTCCTGCAGAACCCTCACTAAGCTTTCTTCTGTAGTCATGAACCCTGGCCTCACAATGCCGTGGACCCCGTTAACTCTCACATTTCCTGTGCCCATGATGATATGTGACAGTTGTAGGTAAAAGGGACTATAAATTCGTTGGGTTACGCAATTTGATGATACGTGGTTTCTTTCATTGATTCATTCATGATTTTGCAAAATACACACACTCGTAAACATGTTCAAGGAGGAGTGCATTAGAGAAATGAGATGACGTAGCAGGATGAAAGGAAGCAAGCGGAGTGATGACATTTGTTTTTATCGAATGGAATCTCGTCAATTTGCGTGGGCACATACATAGTGAGCACGTAATGAGGAGATCTTATTGCGTCCATTCATTCATAGCAACTTTCTTTCATTCCTTCTGTCTTTCTTTCGCAAAAAAAATCTTTAAATAGTGACTTACTCTTTCAATATGCAATTTCGAAGAACGCCAAATGTAGAAATAACACTTATTACGGGTGCGTACACATGACGCAGTTGCCTGCCAGGGACACATGACAACATGTAGTTCCATCCTAGAGTGGTGAAGATCAGTGTTATGAAATCTATTTGTCGATTTCCAAATTTGATAACTGCTGAAGTATCTAGGTCGAGTTAGTTTTTTTACTGCAGTGGGGAGTTTTTGGACATGGATCCTTCATTCCAAAATGAAATTCAGATGAGATCCTTTTTATTTTATTGAAGGAGGAAATGGGTTATGTGGAGGAGGCTGGACAACAGCAGCCGTCTTCCATGAGATTAGAGTTATGACAATGTGTGGGGAATGTGGATATTGGATATCGTGATGCAGGAAATGTGGCAATTTGCGAAATTGATCTTCTTATTTCCCTCCATAGACATTTTCCTTCAACCCTGCAAAAAAAGCCTTTCCCCTGCCTTATTCAGTACTACACTGTTCTTGGAAAGAGCAGTTCATCATGTCATGAGGACAGTATATTACTTATTTCTGAAACCGCATTTTGTTTCACTTTGATTAGAACGAATCGCTTTTCTGTAAAACGAGTTTCATACTTTCGTTGCTGCATACTTTAGAAGAGGGAAAATGTTGGAAAAGTGGGAAGTAGGCTTGCTCATTGATTTGGAAAGCTTTACGATCATGGTGGATGCAAATTAAATGCAAGCAATGAAAATATATACCGCTGTTTACCAATCTAATTTAATTTGCTTGTCTGTATACATCCTACATCAGAGGGACTTTGATAGTTGGAAACAGATCGGTCGGTGGGGCATTGGAAGATTGAACAAGAGTAGGCAATAATGGCAAATGGTGAGGTCGTAAGTCCCTCTTAAAGTATCCTGCCAACCTCCGGAGGATTATTATAGAGACACTGTGATGTGAGGTGGACATTTGTCCTCCTTCTGTTGTTTTAGAAATGGTATTCAGTTTTCAGATATTACGGCAGAATTGTTCCAAAGTATCATGAGCAGCAATAGTTATGGTATTGTTGTAACAACGTGGACCTTCATGTTCAAGTCTCTTTATGAGCACTCGAGTACTTGTTTATACATTGTGATAGGAGAGCGTAGAATAAAACTAAAAAGGCATACACTATAACAATACGTGGTGCATAATGACGCATGTAAAAAGTGACTATCGCCTAAAATTTCGTTCCTCCCTCACAATTGTATTGTGCAAACAGAAATCCCAAGGAAACGTAGTGTGGTGTACATCCATAATTCATGAGGTCACTAAATGGTGCGGAGCCACGAGAAACCAACCAAAGTACCACTTCTTGATGGTGATGATATTCCACTAGGGGTTTAGAGTAGATGATAGTATCCTACAACTGCAAGATATGTGCGAAATCTCTGTATAGATACTCATTGCTTGTGAGGAAGCAGAGTGATGAACTCTCTTGATGAACGAGGAAATGAGATGACAAACTTAATTTGTGCATTTCTTTTTATTTTCAGTGATGTCGATCTCGATAATCAACGCCAACTTTCAGATGCCAATAATTCTGGGTCCTCTTCCAATTCTAGTTTATCTACAAGGTACCTGACGTGAGTTTACTTTTCTTTTTTAATACCTTCATTCGTCCAATTGTTGACGCAACTAAGGTCCGTTCTTTTTATTTTAAGCCGCAGTCTGGACAGTCCAAGCACTTCCCTTGAGTTGGTGGCTCCCAACAACAACTCGTCGTCCTCCTTGAGGGAACGCAGTTCGGAAACACCAGAGACTACCATCGGTCATTCCTCTGAACCGTACAAGCCGTCACCTGGCTGGGATGGAGACGGCGACTCTGACATTGAGATTGATCAGGATCCTCCTGATTGGACTCGAAATGTTCATGAAGATATGCTTACTGCCTTGGATAGAATAGAGAAGAAGAGGCAGGAAGTCCTGAACGGTTAGTTTAGCAAAGTCTCAAAGTTTAGCAAACTTGGTCTAATCTAAAACATTGCTTGTCTTCTTTTAGAACTAATCCACACGGAGAGATCCCATGTTCGCAACTTAAAAGTCGTGGATCGCCTATTCCACCGCCCTATTCGCCAACAACAACTTGTGCCCGAAAGCCTCATCCATATGTTATTTGCCAATCTGGAGGAAATGCTGGTGATTCACGAGCGTTTTAATACCTGCTTGAAAAAGCTGCGAGCTGAATCTCCTTTAATTGGTGATATTGGTCACGTTCTCTTGGAAATGGTGAGCACCCAAAGTTATATTTCGTAACAACTCCCAAATTAAACGAACGTGTTATTTTGAACAGTTTGACGGTGAGACTGGGGTAGCCTTCAAGAGGGCTGCAGCCGTGTTTTGTTCCAAGCAACAGGTAGGCCTAGAAAATCTAAGGGAAAAGAGGAGAAAGGATGCCAAGTTCCATGCATTCCTCGTGGACGCCGAATCCAATGCTGTTTGTCGACGGCTTGGAATTAAAGATATGATTCCAATGGCAATGCAGCGACTCACAAAGTATGTAACCAAAATATACGCCTTAGGAATTAAACAGCAAATTGTTAATGTGTTCCTTTTTCATAGGTATCCACTTCTTTTCGAAAATTTGTGTAATTGCACTGCGCCTGATACTGAAGAGTACAAACATATCCAACGAGCAGTGGAATTGAGTAAAGAAATTCTTACGCATGTAAACTTAACGAAAAAAGAAGCAGAAGACCTTGAAAGACTGATCGAAATACAGAAAAAATTGGACAAATCTGCTTTTGAAAAAGGCGTTGACAAAACAGATTCTTCCATTAGTGAAATTAGGGTAACTTTCTTACTTGCTGCTTCAAGGGAAAGACCTAATTTTAATTATTATACTATTTAGAACCTGGACTTCACAAAACATCGTTTAATTTATGAGGGGTCCCTAATGTGGCGCATGACAACCAAATCAGCCCGTCAAAAGTCAGACATGCAAGAAGTACACGCCGTCCTTCTTCATGACATGATTGTGATCCTTTTAAAGCAAGATGATCGTTATGTACTAAAAATCCACAACACTGGCTTCCCTGGCAAGGCTGATCGAATGATGGCCAAGCCGATCATCAAACTTAACAATTTGCACCATCGTCCAGTTGCCATAGGTACAGAGCACTCTGCTTGTGGTTCAGTCCCAAATTGTTCAGTTTACTAATGTCTGCTTTAATTTCATTTTGTACAGATAAACGAGCATTCTTCCTCATGTCCACTACTTTCGCCAATATGTACGAACTGGTCTGTGGAACAGCAGAGGAACGAAATGTGTAAGTCCTCTTTTTCCTCGTCTTTCACCATTGAACTTGCACAATGGATGTCATGTTTCATGTTGTGGGAGACAGATTGGCTCTTCTTCAAACTTGGCATATGGCGTAAAATCTTTTCGACTCTGTAAAAATAAAGGGATAGTCCATAGTTGCACTGTTATGATGTATTGCTGTTTATGTATGAAAAAATGAGCATGGATGTATTGAAAACTTTAGTGGTCATATTGCCTTGTGCACTGCATATGCATATCATTATTGGATTTGTCATAGAAGTCTGTTGTGGCACAACCAGGGGAAATGTCTTGAAGTTTGTCACAAATGCACACTCACTTTTACTGACGTTTGTTGTGGCATCGTGTCAAGAAACACATTCTTCTCAAACGTATAATTCAATTATTTTTGCCTCTCCAAAATTCCAAATATTAATCTTCTGATCTCTGAGCTTTAGCTTTTGGACAAAGTTTGCCAAGCGGATGACTTTAATTAAGAACATCTTGACTCCTTCCGACCAACTTTCTTAGGATGTAAAGCTCGATTCATAGGTTTGCATAATTCAACTGCATGCATAAAAGGATCTGAGCACAAGCATAAAGGAGAAAGGAGATCTGCTCGCTCGCTCATTTCCTGCAACCTTAGACAGAATTGTTTCTAATTATATCTTTGTTTAACTGTTGCTTCATGCAGTTCAGCAGCACATTACCCTTCCCTGGCCAATGTTTCAATTTATCATTAGTCCAACGACGGATTGATGATGGAATAATTATTTGTATACTTCATTTTTCTTGAACTTGGAGATTGGTTGGTGGTGTTGTTGGCCCTGACTGGAAAACTGTCGATGATATCCGTGGAATGGATAAACACACATTCTGTCAAGGATAACCACACATATATTTTTTCTTTTAAAATGATGATTATGGAATCTATAAGCTGAAAGGGAGTCCAGGTAGCACCTAGAGGAGTATGTCATCCGTGGCATACCACTGCCAAATCGCCATCACCCGCAAACTTGCTAATCTCAAACAGTTGTGTAGTTTTTGGCACAGGGATTTTTTTATTTTCGACTTGTTCGGAAATGTTGAAACTCTCACAATTTTGAGTTAACATTGAGTGTATTGGATTTGACTCATTCATGATGGGGGTTTCCGATGCATGGCTTGTTGAACGAAAATCGTTGTTTCACATCCCTATCTTCATTTCCATCTTGAGACCAAGCAGTTAGGAGCTCAAGAAAGTTCTTATGGTACATTTTCGAACTTGTAAAATGAAAATGGAAGTGAGAGTTGCAGAAGGAAGTCGCCTTTGAATCATTATAGAAGCTTTTGCTTTGGTCAGACTCCCAGCTTACACACTTGATCGTGCGTTGTCTTTTAGATGTGAAACAGTGCTGAAAAAATGTCGACGTCGACTAATAATAATAACATCAATAATAGTAATAGCAACAGTCCAAACACCAATCCGATCAAAAATGTTTTCAATGGGGTACAAAATCAAGCTACGAGGTAAAACAGAATTCTTTGTTTTGAGAGAAAGAGACTTCATTGCATATTCATTCATCCACGTTGCCATGGTGTTAACATTCTAATATTTTATTGTTATTTCAGATGGTTCCAGCACATCGCCAAGGCGGCTGAAGATTACAAGAGTCGACAAGAGACAAGACGGTCAGAAAACATGCCCGCTTCAAGTATGGCTGGAAGCGGAGGGGCAGCACCATCCAACATTCCTCACTCTTTGGATGTACAGCAGGATGAGAAAGGAAAAGAGTATGTCCCTATAACTCCCTTACTATTCAAATTCCTCAGTATTTACTAAAAAACGAAGCTAATCCCAAGTCTAAGAATTTCCTTTTGAATTTTTAAGCCATTTTGCAACCTCAAGTACGTATCTCTGTGTCATATGCACAGAAGAATGTTGCTAACATTATTGACTGAGTAGACAAGCTTAAAATCTTGGCGAATAGCTAGAAAAGATGGCGAAGCTAATAAAGTACTCCAAATGACAGTTATTCATGGCAATAACTGCAAAGTCGTTGATTTATATCTTCATAATATTCATTTTGGCTATTTTTATCAGTTTCAGCCTTAGTGCGGATGAAGAAGAGAAGGAGGGTGTGAATCACTTAACTGCACCAAACCAAACGCCCAGCCTATCGAAAGAACCTAGTCCCGCTCCTGAACCTATCGAAGAACCAAGTCCTGGATCTCCAGATAAATCAGGTACAATGTCCCACTGCTGGTGGAAACAAAATGTTGTTGCTGCTGCTCTCGTACATTTACACTGAAAAAGCTCAACCTGCAACTGGACACTTGCAATCGTAGTTAACAAGAAAATTCGTAGTGTAATGCCTAACTTAGCTTTCCGTCGTTTGTTTGGGGCGTACAGTGCAATTAAGTATTCGGGGACTAAAATTGGGGATTATGGTTATTAGGTGATGGGAAATTGGGAGTCGGATCTAAGACAGAGTTGGGTAGGTCACCAAGTACACTACGACGTAGAGAAGGAGAGTTCATCCAAATCACACAGAGTCCTCCTTTAGTCGACCCCTCGGAAGTTGTTGTTAACGACCCCTCTCGCGACATCCATTTCGCACAGACAGTTCTTTCTCCTCACGGTATTGCCTCCTTTCTGACAACACAGTCTGTTTTCTGTTTTTTCCTGTAGACTCGCTTCATCGGGACAGTACTTCGTCCCCTTGTTTATTTTTTGCTAGTCATTATTATTGCCTATGTCTTTCATTTTATTTCTCAAGATTTGATCGGGTTTTGTTTATTTTGTATCCACAGAAGAACTCAAAAGGGCGGACGCACGTGTACAAAAAGCCTTAGAGGAGAAAAGAAGATTGGCCAATAAACTGTTTCACATTCCCCCAACAGACGTTGAAGATGTTGACCTAATTGACTCCAAAGATACGAAAGCTCTTATAGTCAGTTGTATCAGTAATGGTGAGTGTCATCCTCTCGGAGGACCCCTCTGATTTCAGGCTGTTCATAAAGCACTAACATAATTTTTTGGTTTTATTTGCAGTCGATAAGTTGATAGGAATCGTTAATAGTCAGACGTGTGTGAAAGACAATGTTAATTCGCAAAGAGAACAGCAAACCATTCATTCGGATTTAAACAAACTGTTAACGCACATTCTGGTGAGCCATTGTAAAAAAAGTAGAGAAATGTATTTGACGGGATTTAATTTGGAATTTATGAAAATAGAGTCAATTTGATCGCAAAGAAGAGGAGTTGGAGGTACGACGACAAGAAGTGCATCGTATTCGTGAACAAACCATGGGTACCAAGAGCGCCTTCATAATTTGACCATTGAGGGAACAAATCAGACAGATCAGATTTAAGCTGTAATAGTTGTTATAAAGTCAATATTTACAAAATAAAGAGCAGAAAAGACTTTGGACTGACTATTTCATTTATTGCAATTAATCCTTATCAGTCGTTCGCAATGAGTCAAACTGGACAAAAGTATGTTAATATGACATGCAGCTCATGTATTAATTAGTACTGTGACTGTCCAATTTGAGGATCCACGGATTTTATCCAGTCGTAGTAGTTTGCAACGTTGGTGAAAACAACGGGAAATCCAGCCTGACCACAAGTTGTTCCCCAAGACGCCATTCCAATAACTGTGTATCTCTCGCTTCTCTTATCCTTACAGACCAATGCACCTCCCTCGTCACCCTTAATCACAAACAATCAAATCACATGCAAGTATACACTTTGACTTTGGCAAGAGAACAAGGGAAGGCGAGTCTTTTACCTTGCAGAGTCCTTTTCCTGTCTCTCCACCCGCACAGAGGAAGCTCTTTTGATCGAGGAGGAATTTCGCGTTCCCAATATGCTGTCTTAGAGCGTCTTGACACTGATTCCCTTTCATAATTTCCAAATCAACGTCTTTCAGGATGTTTTTCTTCTCCTGACCCTGAGCTGAACTCGGAGATCCAACTGCCCCTGGTCCCAATTGTTGCTGACCGAAGGACGCAGAGGGTGAGGGTTGTGGGAACTGCTGCTGCTGACCAAATTCACCTCCACGTGAAGTATTCGTATTCCCATTGTTATTTATGGGCAGTCTTTGTTTTTGGTCAAGGAAGGGTTGAACGCCCCAACCGGCAACGAGACACCTAATATTTAAAAACAAAATAATTTTATCTCAATATCAAAGTAGCATCAAACATTTATGTAGAGAAATCACCTTGCCCCAATAAACTTGGTTTGTTCTCCAGGACTCACGCAGCCTAGGCGAATGCTCGGGAATGCGGTGAGGTCAATGTAGTTTGCGAGTCTCAAGATGGCAATGTCATTTTGATAAGTTCGTGGGTTGAAATTGGGATGAATTATGATCTCACTCACAGGATATTCGTGTGGACCAAAGGGCTCATCTTTAGACGGCAAGTCCCACTCACCCAAACGAACTTTCAAGCGTCCATTTCGACCACTGTACACAAGAGACAACAATAGCAAACGTCAACCCCAATTTAAATGCATGCATGCCTACACGAACCTTTGCAAGTTCTGGACATTTCTGGCCGTTGTGAGAACTAATTTCCACGAAATTACAATACCCAGGCCGTAATTGATTTGATTATTTGTGTCCATAAGGAGAGCAGTAGCAGGGACTCCACACTCCGAATCTGTGGTTGAACAGCACATCACATCGTCCTCATTTCGACATGGAGACTAAAAAGAAAAGCTAATTTTGTGAACCGCTAATGCTTTATTGTAATTGGTTACCGTGTTGACTGCCTTGGATACCCTTCGCTGTGTGGCTCCAGTGCAGCGTTCCTTGTTGACACAGCGACAGTCGCCCTTAGTATCGCTTTTTGACAGGTTGTTCGAAGAATCATTCCCAGTAACCTCCTGCCTTGGAACTGTAGGGTCGGAGGATGGTTTAACTGTTGTCAGCTCTGTTGTAGGAGTTGGAGCTTGTTCCGGCTCGGACGTTGTGTCACTTGAACTATTTGTAAGTGGTGGTGACTGTGGTAGTTCAAAACTAAAAGGATTCTTCAAGTTTTTTGTAAAATCTCTCAAAACTTGGACCACTTTATTTTGCACTTGGTCCCGAACAACGCCTTGTACTATTGAGTTAAAATCAAATTGAGGTTCGCAGTTTGCTACATTAACTAAAGTGACTAGACCCAAAAATAAAGCGAATGACTTCATTTTAATTATGTCCAGGCGACTCTACCATAAGGGATGAAAAGTAATGTGGTCAGTCCAGTACCTCTAAAGGACTCTGCATTTGAATGAAGGTAGAACTAGCTATCACTCCAGAGACAAGGACAAAGACTAACTGCATAAGTTGAGTTTACCAGAACCGAAAGACAAATAATTTGTTGTATGAGCATCCAAAGAACGAAACTTCACTACATGGAACGGGTCTGTGAGCCGTACGTTATTAGTGTACACTTTAATCAAGTTACATAAAATGCAAATTGAAGTTACACAATGAGAAATCTACATGCTCAACTTCAAAGTACAAAATTATAATTTTTGTGCGGTGATACCACGTTATAACAAGTTAGAATTAGAATTCCGTTTTTGCCTTTTTTGGTGGAGAAACGTCTTCAGGCTCACATTCTCCATCACTACTGCTTGACGAAAAGTCCTCATCCAACCTAGAATTATTATTACAAGTTATGTAACACAAAGGCCGAAGGAGACAAGAAAATGCTAATAAGTGTGTGATGCATGTACATACATTGTTCTCTTAAACACCTTTTTCTTCACCACGGATGTTGAAGTTGAAGAAGACGACGGACCAGGTTTACTTATGGCTCCCGACGTTGACACTGGAGCATCTGTGATACGAGTATCGGGAACTGAGACGTCGTCACCTTTGGAGGTTGAAGGTGTTACAAGTTCAGTTTTACTGGCCTCAAAACCTGCAGGGTAGCAAAGAGGACGTTGTTGAATAATTGCAACAACATTTCATTAGATGAAGAAATTTAAAAAGTTACCCTGATCAACCGCATCATAAATCGACTCTGAAATCACTTCATTTTGTTTCAAAAATTCCTGGTCATCTATTTTGGGCAAAGGAGGACCTTCAGCTACTCGCCTAAGTTTTTCCAACTTTTGCTTTTTTGCTGCGGCTCGCTCCTCCTCTCTCTCCCTCTGTTTCTCAAACCACCTTTTCAACCGTTGTTCCTCATTGATGTCCCTCAATCGTCGGCCAGAAAGGTCGCGACAAGCGTCTCGATTGGTCGTCTTTTCTATCTGGGCTCCTATAGCACGAAGCATGGATCCAAATCCTGTTACACAGAAAGAAAACCACAAAATAAGATCAAGACTCTCAAATAAAAATGAAGCAACTGCTTCTTACCCCCCTTTCCGCCCGGAATTCTGTGTTGAATCATAAGCAGTGTATCACTGTACAAAACCCGTTTGAGTTGGTCCAGAGTCTCCACAATCCTCCCTCCATGACCAGCCGTGAAGTAAAACGTGTTTTGGTGAACCAACTAGATGACAAAAATACCTTCATTAATTCCTGCGTACAAAATTAGTAAAAAAAAGACTGAAGAGCGTCAACAATCCTTACCAATCTCCTTGCAATCGCTCTCTTGAACTGTTCGAAGTAGCCCCTTCGCCCAACTCGTACAGGATACCTCTATAGTTCCCCCAAAAGGAGGGAATTCCGAGTGCCGAAAACATCCCTGTCGATGACGTAAAGATAAAGATGATACGACTAATTAATTATTATTTCTTCTTTTACAATTAATTAATTTTTTTGCGATGCGAGATGAAAAAGAGAGAGAGGAAACGTGTGTAACAACCATTCAACTGGATCAGCCGACTGCACAATTCTTTCGCTTGAGGAATGTGAGACTGTGGAGGAGGCGTCAAGTCAAATTCGCATTTTT
>JAQIWU010000744.1:0-22181 GCA_034696445.1 Isotomiella minor | reverse complement strand
AGCCTAGGAAATGAATTTACAAATTACGTATGTAACAGCAAGAAAAGAAAGCCTTTCTTTTCTTTACATCGGTCCTGGAAGACAGTTCCTTCAAGGACCCCGTTCGTTCTCCGGAACCCGCCAAAGCTTCCATTTTTGCAGTAAGCAAGGACCCTTCTGAACGCTTCCGTGGAGAAAACAACTGTTGCGAAGGATCAGATTGGGAATTGAACCGTTGAGCCATCATCTTCACGTTTGTCATAGCGGGCTTTTTGAGAGGAACTTCTTTCTTTAGGAAAACGGGTGGTGTTTTGTAGTCGGTTGGAAAGTGTCTTGGCTGTTCTTGTCTCTCCGGTGTTGAAATGTTCTCACTTTTCATTTGGGCATAGCTGGTGCATTTCTCATCTGATGTCTTTGGTTGTGGGGATGACGAGTTTAGTAGTAGCGTCTCAAGATCCAAGAATGTGAGAGGACTTCCTACTCTATTCGACATGGAGGAATGCCGACCCTCAGGATCCATAGTTGGAGAGGAGAAGTGCGAGCTGATTGCATCCTGTAGCATTGATCCTGCTCCAAACATGACATGATTGATGAAAGGAGTCACTATAACGTTGGCCACTATCACATTGTGTCCTTCCTTGGAGGAATTGGAGTTCTGCCCATTTGTCGGAGTTGAAGGTTGCGGTGAAGAAGCGGTGTCTGTCTTGACCTTGTCTTCTTTTTTTGGTGGAAATGGTAGTGTCGTCTGGCAGAAGCTTTCAACCTTTTTGTGGGAACCTTGAGGTTTTGATTTTTTATCGGATGTGTCCCTGTTTCCCTTACGACCCTCAGCAAATTCAGTTTCCGATGACGATGATCCCGCAGATGTTTTTGGCTGTTGAGGAACTGTTTTCTTATGCAGTCTTGGTTTTGGCACTGGTTCCATCATGGCTGAGGAAGGACCAGGTTTTGGTGACTTGTTTCGATTTCCTTCCACTTCTTGAGTGGATGTGAAAGCAGTCTTTTGTGGAGGTGGTTGGGGCGGCCTTGGAGGAGGGGTTGCAGCGATTTGTTGAGAAGCAAGAGGAGTTGGTGAGGCCACGAGGGTAGATCTTGGGGCGCTTTGAGACTGTTGTTGTTGTGATGCTATGCTACGTCCCAAAGCCTCAGCGGCTTGCTTCAAATTTGAAAGTTTTTCATGCAGGGAGGAATTTAGGTTGCTATTTTGAGCTGGAATCGGTTTTGTTGCTTCATTTGTAGAAATCTGTTTAGGTGGAAGCTTTGGTTCCCGGAACGCTGGAGTTGCAGATTGATTGGGTGTCTTTGGAACCGTCACTGGGCTAGATCTTGCCTCAACGACAGTGGACTGGTTCAGAAGTGCATTAGTCTCTCTTCTACGTGGAGAAGGTGGCCTTTGATAAAGTGAGGATGCCAATGGAACTTCATCTGCATTCGAGGCAGGGGACCGTTTTTGGCTTGAGTTCGCCTTGTTAACAAACTCAGGTTTCGGAACAGCATATGTCTTGCCAAGTTGATTCATATTTGGGTTCCCATTGTTTGATGACCTTGGATTGTTGCTCCCACTGGAAGGGGCTCTTCCACTTGAAGTAGAAAGGGGAGGAGACATTGAGCTAGGTTTCTTAGGAAGTGGAGGAGGAGGTGGAGACACTTCTTTATCTTTTCTGGGTCCTACGTTTTCAATCTGTGGCGTAACCAAGTAGAGAAACGCCATTGTGCCTTGAGTCACCTCATAACTGTCCAGAGTGACATTGTCATCTTCTGCCATCTTCTTTCCTAGTATCCACTTTTGAAACCCTGCAGGAATGCCCCAGTCCCCCTCTATTTTGCTTTTCAAGTCTTTCAGGGTCATGGTAAGGAACACCTGCGTGAGGGATACATAAGGAATGTTAGCACCTTCATTTGTGTATCTTATGCGAAACATTTGATGAATTGTACCTGAACATGGAATGGACCCTGCTGCATAAAACGATCCTCGACGTAGACACGAATGCTACAAAATTAACAATATCAAATGTAGCAAGGCATCCCAAATCCATTGTTTGTTAGTAAGCAAGTGATGTACGTACTTTACAGGATCATTGGTCGGTTTAGCCACAACACAGTTTACTTTAAGTATGGCTAAATCATGAGCCAAGGCAGCTGCAAGTTTGTGTTCTCCATTCGCAATGGCCCATTCCAACTTTTTCAACAGGTGGCGATTTGACAACGAAACATGATCTCTGGATGAACTTTCGGAGGATTCTACAAATAGTTCAAAGTCAAAGTGATGTCTACGATGGCAACATTGTTTACCACTGAAATCTTCGTTGAAGCTTCTCTGCCTTCTCGACCCAAAGGAAGAAGAACTGGGCGAGTCGCATCTCCTGGCTCTCTCTCCACTGTTGTAGTACCCCTTGGGTACTGCTCCCATCCGACGGTAGTCCTCATAAGATAATTGCCGGTCAGGGCTACTCCGGAAATCACTAACACTATTACCACCCAAATATTGTCTTCGTCTCCTTCTATCCATATTACCGTCTGTGTCTACTTCCGCTTCCGAATCTGAAGTGAAGTTGCAACCAAACTGCGAGTTGGATGGAAGAGCGATGCACGGATTGAAACTCGGGAAAGATGCTCCATCATTTGGGTTCCCAAACTCACTAAGATGATTCGGGTACATGGGAAACCGGTTTGGTGGAAAGTTGGGGTTGGTGAACGGTCTAAAATTAGCATACGGAGAAGAATTCGCATTCGAGTTTTCAGCAAAGAGATTCGCATTCAAAAGTGGGTGAACTGCGTTGGTGTTTTGTAGTAGACATGATGGGGAGCCCGACCTCATAAACATAACGGGAGAATGTGATGGGTTGCCAAAAATTTGTAAATGTGCCATTCTTTGCGGTTGTGTACTCATGTCACTGCAGTTTTCGTACAGCGCTTCTCTTTTTTGCACTAATGATGATGATGAATGATGCTCCGCTTCGGAAATGGGATCAAGATTCGGACGGTATCTAAGATGCGGGGGAGTTGAGGAAGAGGGGGACAATCTTGGCGGAATTGTTGAGGAGAAGCTATTTGTGGTTGATATGAAAATTGGTTTTAAATTCCCACTGCTGGGTAAGGACTGATGATGAGTTGAGCTTGAAGGGAGCAAGTCTTCAAATTTAGGATTGTTGTCTTCACTGTCATCACTGACTGGGGAAGGCTTACTTGTGGACGGCTTTGGTGGTCTTTTGGGTGGTAGGATGGGTGCATTATCCTCTCCTGGAGAAGGAATGACGACTCTAAGTGGTAAATCTGGAGCTAGGCTACCATTATTTTCTTGTGGATTTGGTAGCTGGGGTAAATTGCAAATTTTCCTACCATCGTCGTCTTCTTGAACAACATTTCTCGAGGGTCCTGCTGTCACTGTGGTAGTGCTTGTGCATGTGTCCTCTGAGGTGGCACAACATGATATGTTCATTCCAATATGATTGTCAGAGGGTTTTTTATCCTCTCCAAAATAATCTAGTCTTTTTCTCCGTAAATTTTGAGCATCTGGTTCTACCATATCCACATCGTCTACTGGACTTCCTTCATTCAGTTTTATCCCAGTCAGCTTCTCATCTTTGAGGAGGTCATTTTTGGCTGGTAGTTGGCTTAGAAAGTTTTCTCCAGGAGGACTACTTTTCCTTTCCTCCTCCTTTCTACTGGGTACAGATTGTGTTCCTGCCACAGAAGTGGAAGTGGATGACCCTGGTTGACTCACAGTAGAGGTGATGGTCATCGATGTCGAAGAAGGTGTGGAACTGGGTACCGGGTTAGCATTGTTAGCCTTCCCAAGCATAACAGAGGTCGAACTAACCAACGGATTAATCTTCCTGTAGTAGCAGGCTCCACAAAATCCTCTCCAGCTTGGGTTCCTTAAGGTACATCTCGGACAGTTCCAATCATCTCCGCTTTTAGAAGACACTTTCATCCCTGTGGAAGAAGTGACGGAGGTATTGGAGTTGGTGGTATGTACTGCTGATTGAGCACTAGTGTTGTCAGCACGAGAGGATAAGGTGACTTGGGATGAGGTACTTTTGGGTACCAAAGGGGTTGGAGCATTCGAGATTTGAGTGATGCTTGGGACTTGGTTAGATGAAGAAACAGCTGACCTACTAGGCGCATACCTAGAGAGGATTTTAGCTTGGCCAGGACTTGGCGTATATGTCGTCTTTTGTGGTGCTGAGGTCGATGGCACCTGGGATACACTTGTTGTGGCCGTAGTGTCTGCAACCCTTGGATTTTCACAAGAACTTGGAACTCCTCCCACTGATGAGGAAGCTACAACCGGTTCTTCATTTATAGTGCACGTTGCTGGTGATGAGGTGAAAGCTGTGTTAAAAATGTTAATCAAGTCCTTTGCATTTTGAGTAAAAGCCAGTTCTGCGGATCTCCTTTTATTCTCTTCCACAATTTGTTGAGCTTCCCTGTCGAGGTCAGAGAATTTAGGAAGGTGGACACTAGAAGGTTTTGGAGGACTTATGGTTGAAGAAGTGGAAGGTGGGTTGGTCTTTTTGGAAAAGGGAGAAACGATTCCTCTTTTATACCAAGGTCGTGGTGTGTAGGCTTTGGATTCCAGGGAAGCTAGAGTAGTTGAAGGAGTAGAACTCAAAAGTGAGGAGGAAGAAGCATCAGCCTTGGATGTGGAGACAGTAGGAGGTGAAGCGAGAGATGCTGATGAGGAGTCTACAACGGAAAGCCTTTTTCTCCCAGGGGAACGTTTGGCGACCAGTGATTTGTCTTGTGATTTGGAGCTGGTGGGAACGGACTGGACCAAATCGTTTTGAACAACAACAGGCGGAGGGTTGGGACTCATCCACACAATGTTTCTCTGCAATTGTTCTTGCCTGTCATTGAGGGTATTTTGCGCAATTTCATCATCATCAACCACACCATTGGATATGTGACGTACGCATTCCCTCAGCTCTTCATTGACTGTCGATGATTTTCTCTGAGTGGACGTTGATGGGACGGTTGGTGTCTTTGAAACGTTTGTATCGTCATTTCTACTTTTGTCGGTTGATTGAGACGCATTTACCTGTGCAAGAGGAAGAGTCGAAGAGGAGGATGAAGCTGGTGCTTCTGAGCTAGACATTCTCTTAGCATTTTCAGATTCTTTAACATCAGAAGTCCTAAGGCCCTTTGAACTACATGGCATTGGATCACTAGATGAGGAAGGTACGCGTTCATCTGCTTTCACTGGTTTAATTTCTACACTTGCAAGAGCAACACTGTTTGTTGCTTCATCACAACCTGAGCTTTCACTTTCGTCCTCCAAGAAAGGATTATACGGCTTACAAGGTTTTCCTGTTGAATTGGATGCAATTGACTTTTCCAACGCAATCGGTGGCACAGGGGCTCTTTTCTTCCCCACAACTTTAGAAACACTTTCACTCGGATCACTCTCTATACCCGCTTCTTTTTTGTTCCCATCCTGAGAGGACCCCGGGCCATCGTGAACTCTGCACTGAGTATGGTACCTTTGATACTTTGAATGATGAGCGAATATGGACGTTGAGCAAGAACAAGAATATGGACGGTTCACAGAGCCTACTTTCTTTTTTGAGTTTGACCTACGCAGAGCACCGCTAGGATAGGAGGGATAGTTGATCCCTTTACCGGAAGAAAGTGAGACGGTATCCCCTCCAGCAGCTCCGTTTGGTGGGGGTGGGGCCTTCCTCTTTCGTTTCGTACTACTACTCCAAGTTCCATAACTCCCAGGAGATACTTTAGCATAAGAACTAGACGTGGATGCCACTGGGTCACTGGGTTCAAAACTGGCATCAGCTGGTAGCTTGTCTTCAACAGGTGGGACGGTCAGGTTGCTGGCCAAATTTGAATCATCTGGAGCTGAGGGAGCCTCAAATGTGTTCACTTCACACTTTGTAATTTCAGGA
This sequence comes from Isotomiella minor, assembly GCA_034696445.1. Taxonomy (NCBI): domain Eukaryota; kingdom Metazoa; phylum Arthropoda; class Collembola; order Entomobryomorpha; family Isotomidae; genus Isotomiella; species Isotomiella minor. The sequence continues at coordinate 16,302 of JAQIWU010000744.1, read as the reverse complement.
GTAGTAGCATCAGCTGACACTTCTTGAGTCACTTCTACATTTGACTTTGGCGGGAGGGGTTGAACACCTGATGCCTTTTTCCCTTTCCTACCACTACTTTTCTTCTCAACTCTGGGTAAGCTGACAATATGTTCTAAAGACTCACAAGATTGCAAATTGTACTTTTTCTTGAGCCCCATTTTCATTCCAATTCGTCGAAGTGTACCCACTTTTTGATTTTTCGAGCTACTGGGTAGCGCCTTGTTGTCGCTTGGAGATGTTGGCCTGCTCTCCCCTGACTGAGGTGGAGGAGAGGTCACTACTGGTGATTCATCCACAGGGATTCGTTTCCCTTTGTTTCCTTTCCCCTTTCCCAGTTTCTTGGAGCTCACAAATGTAAAACTATTCGTGCTTGTGACACTATTCACACTTTCATAACTCGAGGTTGGACCCAAAGGTGTCAGGTCGTGATTTCCTACTCCATTTGTTCCATTCTCATGAACGGGTTTGGGGGAACGGAAGAAGTTGGAGAAGAAATTAAACCTCCCTTTCCCAGGTACACGTTGGTTTGAAGATGTCTTAGACTTGGTGGAAGGAGAAGGGGGTGGGGTTGCGTTATCGGGATTGTTGTCTTCAGGAGGGACAGATCGGGAGTTTCGGCTTGACCCTTCCATTTTTTGTAGATTATAAAATATCACAATTCCTTTTTTTTTTTTTTTATCTAATAACGCTTTTGACCTTGTGATAGGTGAAGACTAGGTGTGACACAAGCTATAACTTAAATCAGTTGGAATATGTGAAGCAAAGTCATAGTCAGCACAAATAAAAATGCCCCTTTCTTAAATCTACAATCCAATCAAAAGTATAGAAATGGAGATTGCGAGAATCCGCGTGATTTTTACTTCACTCAAGACGAGTGTTATACCGTGGAAATGCCGAGTGACAAGACAATAGGGAAACCAAAGTTAAAAGTATAGATATAACCTTCGTTGTAACTTGTGGTCCCTGGTTCACACATCCACATTTTCAAATCACTTTGGTTGAAGATTACGATATATCTAGGAGGAAAAAAGATTTCCACAACTGTTAATGTGCTCGGATATTTTGGGTTGTGTGCCAAGCCAGACCAGTGATATATATTTCGGTAGATAGATATGACATGAAGGAATGGGTAAACCAGATATACATTAGCTGCTGAGATCACCATCCGATCGAATCAACTAGATATACATAGGTATGACGGCTTATCCACTTCTCTTTTTTCGCTTCCTAAAAACTCTTCTGCTTCCCTATCGTAACCCGGGTTCTCATCCAGAAGAGAGTATTTACAGAGTATTTAGTTGATCTTTGCTAGACAAAAAAGGGATTACTATCACGAAAAAAAACACCCACTTCATTAGTGTCATAACCTATAAAGTATCCGTTGATAATGAGGAGGTTATCAGCGACATTATAACAGCTGGTAATCGCAGAAAATCCATAATTTTTGACACAGCAATTCTAGAATACCGGATAAGAATGACCAGTATTTCATGAGTTCACGTCTAAAAACGAAATGCCCAACACACAAGTATCTGTGGCGCATAAGGAAAGCACTGTGGTCCAAAAAACATTGGGACATATTGCTCTCTGCTTGGTGCAGAAGGCTATGTATATAAATAGCTTGCATACCATGAAAATGTAGAAACTACATGTATGTAATGATTTGTTCATCGCTCGGATTTGTAGCCACGTATATTGTGGCTACGTTCTGTTCCAGTCCTCTCTCGTTTTCTCTCTCTGTTTCTTGTGTACGTGTAACCAAAGGCGAGAGGGGCTTTGTGTAGACACCAAAATCATGAATCAGCCTTGTATTTTCGAGTTGAGCTTGACTTATCTTAGGTGTCACTTGCAAATGAGCCATACTTAACTGCAGATACGCCAGCAGATCACGGTCCTTTCGAATTGTATCACTTCGTGACTGCATTGTAAGCCCTGGTTTTGCCACTATAATATCGAGGACACCATTTGTCTGTGGCAGGGCATTTCCGGTTCCTAACCAAAGCATTATTGAGCCAACCAAACACCCACATTTACAATGCGAAGAACAAAACCTAAACACGTCATTATGTGAATTCCGCCTAGGTCGATTGTATGCATTATTTTCCATCATTTCTGATCGAAGCAACATGCAAGATGAAGTAAGGATTAAATATGGTTTAGATCGATGGTGAACTAATTGTATTATACTCATTCATTCCTCACGAAAGACGTCTAAGCTTCACACAATATGATAATGGCTAGCTTTCAAATCAAATTAAAGGACAAGATGAATTGAGTACTAGCATACCCTTGTGATCTTAAGATTCAGTACCAAACACTATGTAATCTTCATTTATAGAGCCCAGTGATGGTATATTCTTTAGCGTTGCTCGTGTGGTGACATTAGAATGCCAATACACTTTGCAGTCACATACCGACACATTTTAATTCTAGCTACTTAATACCACGATTAGGACCTATTGCAATCCAACTCCATAAATGCGTTGATGCGTATTTCTAGTGCATTGGTGACTGAGGATGGGTTCAGTCTCTCACTTCTTCTCAATGGAAAACTACAGCGCGATGTCATTATCTCCTGTTTTAGTGTTATTTGTTCTGCTGCATTTCAAATTTGAGGTAATAGAAGCCCAGAACCAAGGAACCAGGTTTCACGTCCAACGACCATGTTCTGAAGATACGGACTGCGATATCAAGGCTACTGGTAAATATACAATTTCTGGAGAACTTTTACTTTTTCCTGATTACTATTAATCACCATCAGGTCTTCTGTGTCTTCCTGCTGAAGGGGAACCAGGCTTGACAAAAACATGCACATGTCCCAATTCCAACCTAACAACTTTTGATGAGTATCAGAGGAAATGTGTGGGACGGATTGGCCACCCTTGCCATCAGCAATCCTGCCCTGTAAATGCACAATGTGGGAATCAAGACCCTGTCAACCCATCTAGCTATTTCTATGAACCCCGTTGTTTCTGCGACCTTCATTACTACGGTAGTGAGCACAGGAGGAGATGCCTTCCCTCTGCCAAGTATGGAGATCCCTGCCCAAGTGTGAAGGATAGAAAGTGCGATGACTTTGCAGGACTGAGTTGTGTGGATGGAAAATGCTCCTGCTCCCTGGGAAGGGATGCGCAGTACTACGATGCAAAAAGAGGGAGATGCGTCTCCTTCATAGGGAAACAGTGCTCTGGATTCAACTCTTGCCCGCAGAATGCAAGGTGCGAAGAAGGTTCAGTAGTGGGTCTAAGGAGGAAGAAACGCCAATCATCAACAAATGACACAACCGCCCCCACCTACATCCCAGCACCACCACCCCTGCGTTTTTACATCTGGACCCCTAGCGCCAGTCCCCCTCCGCGGAGTGTGGGCATAGGCACCTCAAACACCAACAAAAGAGCCGTTGAAGGGAAATGCGTTTGCGAGTATGGATTCTCCCCCACTTCGGCAGGCAAGTGTTTCGCAGCTTATCGACAGTCCTGCTCCCGGACTCAACTTTGTAATGAAGAGGACCACTTAGCTTGCATTGATGGAAGCTGCAAATGCAAGTCCCCCTTAAGTCAAATGTATGACATTTCGGGTAAAAAGTGCGTGAATCTCGTCGGGGCAAAATGCGACTCCAGCACTGCTCGGGGATACTTTTCCTGTGTACCTAATTCCCAATGCGTGAATGGGATTTGTGCATGTAAAGAAGGAACCACCGAGGTTCCATCTCGGACACAATGCCTCCTTGCCTACGAGCAAAGTTGTGAGGGTGGAGGACAATGCAACAATTTCAACGCGTTGGCATGCAAGGAGGAACAGATAAGTCGCAATGTAACAAAAGCGGGTGGGAAAACTAGATGTCTATGCATGGATGACAGTCTTACCTACGACGATCAATTGGAGGCTTGCGTGAGTGGGGTTGGTTCACCCTGTGGGAAAGTTCGACCGGGGATTGACTACAACAGTAAAGAAGAGTTTTACATTGCGTGTGAGCCTCGGGTGTCGGAATGCGTGCCGGACAGGCGAGGGGATGAGGGAAGGAGTTATTGCCAACTTAAGTCAAGGCCTGATCAGTCTTTCTGAATTATAACGGTTTGAAAAATGATTTTTGGTACGCATATAATTACTTTCGAATGCTTTACCTTAGGTCGAGGTCAGTTCAAGGCTTGTTTTGGTTTCTATTTACTACTTAATTACGCTGGTCGTTACAAGGTTTGATTACGGCATGGTTTCAAATGTGGTAAACATTTTTTGATTACTATTTTTATAGCTTGCAATAAATTACCCATCAAAGGAAGAAGCATCCATTGTATAGATATGAATAAATAAATAAAAATAAAAGTGACAACGACATTTATTTATTTACGCTGCCAACTTTTGCAAACATCAAATGATTTAGTCTTAACTAGCTTTACCAAGAATAACGTGAGGATGACTGTAGAAAAACTGTTTAGCCGTAATGACAGAAACGGTGTTAGGTAGTTGTTTAAAATCAGCCTACCGCAACCAAACCCACAACATAACTTCGTATTATTCTTCAATGCGATAAGTAAGAGGGAATACAGTTGTTCAACAAAAGACCAAAAAATGTTATTATGCTCATTGTTGACTCTGCTCGTCTTCCTTTCAGGCTTAATGTACCTTCTCACGCATGAAATGAATGTTTCTTAAAGATATTAAGCCCTAACACGATATTGCTCTTTTGAGTACTGTGAATATGTAACCAGCACGTAGGTATAGACATACGAGTACATTCTTATAAATTTGCAAACCGACCGTTCCATAAAATGTGAAGAAAACATGTTCGTGCGGATACGAATGCTATCAATTTTACATAGAAGTGCAGTGCACTCTCAGGAACGGAATCCGGAAGTAGTTATGTCTCAGTTTCCAACCAACCTTCTTCTTGTCTTCATGCAAATATAACAATTGTGTGGCCATAAAATTGCAATGATTGTCGAAAGGCCATTGTCCGTTATGTCTTCAAAATTTAAATTTGCCAATTTACTTTTGATTTTTTCATTATCCATAAAATGTACTCTTGTAGAAAGCTACACCCTTGGTGTTCCCTTCATAAAACATCATGGGGAACGGTGCGACTGGCGAGGGCAGGCAGAGATTTGTGACCAGTCCCGTGGCCTAGGTTGTTCCTATGACACTGGATACTGTGACTGCTGGGACGGACGACAAGTGTATTCCAACAAGGTATCGATTGGCATTGTACAAAGTTGTTCAAATGTGCAAAGTTTTTGTCTCTTGCACAGATTCACCGATGCGTGGGGAAAGCAAGCGAAGAATGTGCCTATTTTGACAAACAACGTCTCTGCACGGAGAACTCATACTGCCTTGAAGATCGGTCTCTGAGCCCCATCCCCATTTGTGTATGTCTCAAAGGTTACTTCCGGACTGGGGAGGGGGCTTGTGTCAAATACTCCAAGCACGGGGAAACATGCGACCATTCTACCACGAGGCTTGCAATGAGCACTTGCGAACCAGACATCGGCCTAGAGTGCATTGACTCCCGATGCGCATGTGAGCCCAATCATGTCTACGATGGAGGGAGGGACATTTGCTTGGCCAAGGCAGGGTTCAAGTGCTCCCGGCTTCTTCAAAATTGTGTGGAGAATGCAGACTGTTCTGAGAAGACTTGGATCCTTGATCATGACACCCGGGAGACGAAACATATGGGATATAGGTGTGCATGCAAGCCGGGACTCAAGGTTACGACTGATGGACACTGTGCCTCTGAGTATGGGGGAAGTTGTAATAAAACTTCAGAGTGTTTTAAGGGAGAAGGGCTCACTTGTTTGAATGGCATGTGTCAATGTAAGCTTCTAATTCTTTTAAAAGGTAGAAAAACAGGTGGACTAATTTGACTGTTTTTAGGCTTGCCGCTAAGCCAAGTCTACGACCTTCGGTTGAGAAAGTGTTTCAACCTGGTGGGAACAAATTGTGTTGGCGACAGGTCACTAAGAAGGGTCAGAGACGTTTCCAAAACCACAAGCCTGCCTAAGCCAACAGTTGCCACTATCAACACAACAGCTGTGAAATCCACACCTGTGACAACCATTACAAAGCATACGAAGGCTATGACGGAATATCTGAAGTCCACTCAGTCCACGGTGTTATCCTCCTCTTTCTCAATTAACCCCACCAAGGCAGCTCGCCTCGAAGTTTCCTCTAAAAACACTACTTCTTCAGCTAGCACAGCTGATACTACATCAGCTGATGAGGAGATGAAACCGGAAGCAAGAGAGCAACTCTCTGAACCAGTCACTCGCTTCGATGAAGAATATTTGGAAATGGTTCAAAGTCAAATGGCCCGTTCAACAGATGCCACGGAATGTGTCACAAATGCGGAATGTGTACCCGTCCTTCAACTACCACTAAGAAATGAAATGAACGGGAGTGGCGTTTCTACACATCATCATTGCCAATGCTTGCCGGGGTCTAGTGAAACCATCATTCGTACATGCCTTCTGGACTATGGAGAAGCTTGTCACTCTTCCTCATTCAATGACGTGATGCAAAGCCGGAGCCAATTAGCACAAATATTCGTGTTGGACAAGGAAATGACTTGCAACGTGTTTGAGGGTCTCCTCTGTCACTCTGATCTGGGAAAGTGCATTTGTGCGGATCCTACCATGATGTATGACCACGAGGTCAAGTCCTGCGTGGCGAAGGTAGGGACGCCTTGTGGGAAGCTGAGATTGGGAATGCTGGACCTGCCAGAGGACTTGAAGGACCTCATCTATATCCGATGTGAAAAGGGGACTTCGTGTGCGGAGCAAGACGGGAGTGGGGGCAGGGGGACTTGTGTTAGATCAACGAAAAGGATGGGTGTGGGGATTGAGTACCCCTTCTCAAACAACAATAGGATCAAAGGAGGAGGCATGACATGGCATAGTCGGTAGATAATTATCCAGTATAATTTAAGACAGCTTAATTGGATGTATTAAACAATTAATAATTACGTTAACATGGAAATCATAGAAAGTTGTGATGCATAAACCTACATTTTAGGATGATTGGATATCATGGAACACGACATAATTTTTGAAATATCGACGATTGATTTGCATATAGATATGTGGTACAAACGGATTGACCCGAATTATTTATAGCGCAAGTGCGAAAGAGATTTCACTAATTGAATTTCTTGCGAATTGAACAATGGGGTGACCGAAATACAATTAATTCCCTACTTTTGTGTCCCAAAGCAGCTAGTCATCTATCCGATCAACAAATCAGCGTCCAGGCATTTGTTTTCAGTCTTCGTGTCATGTGGTCAACCTTAATTAGTATTGGGCTACAACAATCATTTAAATTGCCTTAATTATGCTCTTGTCTCAATGGAAAAATCTGAACATTTTCTAATTTTTAAACACGTATATTTAGTGACGACAGCCAAAGTCTTTTTGCCGAAGCATTCATGCCGAAAAAAACAATGTGATATAACGATCCATTGTGCCTGCTTCACTGACCCCAATAACAGCATTGTTCTTGCCAACTTGTTTTCCTGCTTTCCTGCTTGGAGAAGACAGAGTTAGTCCATTCTTCTTGCCGCAAAGTAGTACAATGACTCATACTTTCCTTCAACCCAGGAAGTCCACGTCAGCTCTGTATTAATATTCCACGTCAGCTAACTAAAAACATATTGCAATGCGGGAGCGCCAGTATCAACCCCATCCGATAGAAAGCGTGACTCCTGTGATTGCAATCTTGGACATAGATTGCTTCGAGTGTCAACTGTACCAACGTGAATCGACAGTGGAAACCAAAGGACGACCTTGTGCCGTTGTCAATAAGGGAGGCCGGTAAGAATGGTTTTATGACGCTTTATCAATCTTTTAAGGGGTCAAAATGGTTTCCACAAGACTTTATTTTGCCACCAGTCTCAAAATATAGATTTGCATTTGGTTGGGGCATTATGAGAAATTTGTCCCATTTTCTTGTCTTTAACAATGTTCCAAGGGCTTTGGCTTTTGCATCTTTTACGCCGACAAAATGATTCCACTTTGGTTACCAGAATCAAGATTTGGGGACATTTTGTGGGGGCTACTAGAGACACTTGTATCGTTTTCCCTAGTTCAAAAACTTCTTCTCATCCCACCCCTTTACATCCTTATTAAACCAATTAGCTTATTTTTTTGCGGTTTTACAGACTCGTCTCTCAAAACTACGAGGCTAAACGGTGCGGGGTGAATCGAAACGACACGCCATGGGTGGGGAGTGCAAGACGCATTTGTCCTCGACTCTTCGTCTTTGATAAGCCCGACAAATTTGAAAAACAAGACAACTCAAAATGCAGAGCAGGGACTCACGAAGTGACCAAGTGCGTAGAAAACTTCTTAAATGTCAACTACCCAGAAGTCGTGATGGAGGTGTCCTATTCGGATGAGGTATACCTAAACATCACCTCCGTGGTGAGTCGGCGCTATGAGGAATTTGAGGCCCATCGTAAGAAATTGCCCCTTCGAGAGGCTGAAGCTGCATGTATCTACATCCCTTGTGGAATCGTTTGGGAGAGGTCGTGGGAGCAGAAGGTGGGTCCTGTGAGCTATAAAGTACCACATAAGGTGAGTGTCTCAGCAATTTCCATTAAAATACGTTAGTGTCAAAATGCCCCTTATTTTTTGTGATTAGCCAAAACAGGGGCTCGGCGGGATGATGCTGAGTCAAAAATCCTACGTCTACAAAAACGAAGAGCGTCTCATCATCGGGGCAAAGTTCATGCGAGAAGTCGGGGCACACTTGAAGAAGACCACTGGCCTCTACTCATCCTCTGGAGTCGCATCAAACAGACTCTTGGCGAAAATCGCATGTGGGCTCAACAAACCAATGAACGTGACCCTGCTCCCTGAAGAGTCTCTCCCAAGGGTTGCACAAGAAGTGCCCATCGCATCGGTGCCAGGACTCGGAGGGATCCTGGGTGAAAAACTGCAAGAGGAGTTTCCAAAAGTTCGGATGATGGCAGATGTGGAGACAGTTGACTACGCAGAGCTGGAAGCCAAGCTTGGAATTGAGAACGCACAAACGGTCTGGTCACGATCAAAGGGGAAGGATGAGGCGCCTGTGATACAGAAACTATACAAGGACAAGATTACCATCAACAAGCCTAAAGATGGTAAGTTAACTTAAGAATGCTGAATGTATCTCAATTTGTAAAATCGTATGCCTTTCTATTTTCTGTAGATATTTGGAAGATTGAGAGGCTTCGTGTAGTTTTACACTACCTCTTCTTGGAGATCGTGATGCTTCTGGGGGAGGAGGCGGAACGATGGGGGAGGGGTTGTGAGGAGGTTGTGGTGTCCTGGAAACTGGATTCTTTTGAAATGGGGCTTTCTGAGATCTTTCGCATCTGCTCAACCGATGGGAGTCTTGAGGATCGGGTTTTCGATGCCATCCATGCTGCTCCAGGCTTTGACCCATCCGACTTTTTCATGATTGAGTTGTCTTTCTGCTTGAGAAATTGGATTCCTGTGTAAGTTCATTTATTTATGTTCTGACAAGTTCAAATTTCCCGCGGACGGTTGTTTAGTCTCAACTTACCCCACTTGTGATAACGCAAGAGACAATTTCTTGTAATTTATGTATGTTTATCATTTTTCCTTACCCTTTTTTAGAAAGGATGGCATGACGCCATCGAACGTGGATCAGCTGCACAGTTCTGAAGAAGAAGAGGAAGACAATGCGGCCGGCCGAGAGAGAAAGTTGTCAGATTCCACCACACTTTCAGAGGACAGCGGGATTGGTTGCTCATCCGTCCAACGGCTTTCCAATAAACTTCGCGTCCATACCGAGCTCCCGGAGATAATTCCTGAATTCCGAATTCAAGAGTGTCTAGGCAACTTTCGGATCAACGAAGACTTGTCCTGCACTTTCGGAGAAAAAGCGACCATCCCAACCCTGCTTCCAGACGATCAGCTGGCTGGACTACGGGGCTATCATCTTCTGAAACACTACAACTTCAGAGCACCACCTCCAGGGGTCCTCATGGACTACACCACATTCAACACCAAAAAGCATGAATACTTTTCTCAATGGTTGCAAGACAATGACGTAAGTCTAGAGGGAATAGACTTTGTCTGCTTCATGGGTCGACTTCTTCGACCTCTGAAAACGCCATGGAACAAAGTCCACGGGGATTGGAGCATGTATGCCATGAATTCTCAAGGGGTCATCCATATGTGGGATGAACAGTGCAATCGGGCTATGAGACAACAAAGCAAAGCTCAAAACACGTATGCAGGCTACCTCTTTGAACATCTGATCACCGGGGAACATGCAGAGTGGGATCCTGTCGATTGCATTACCAAGGTACTTTTTACAATCCAAAGTTTGGTTGCACAAACCATAAATTTCGTTTTTATTTATCTCTAGACTTTCCCTGTCCAAAAAGCATCATTCGGGAAGCATAGGATCCTAATCCTAGGCCACGTGGATGCACAAGATGTGGAAGGAGGGCTGGTGCAAGCAACGGTACAGAAGGACGAGGCACACTTCGTCTCCCCCAACCCATCCGAGTTGACCGAGCGAACAATGAAACTTTGGGCTCAGACCATATTGTCTGGAGCCAACTCGGTGGTAATTGGAACGAAGGACAAACGGAACAGAGTGCGGGCGTTGGAACATTTGTCGTCGGAGGAGTTTCTCTCAGGGTTCGACCGACAGGAAGGGGACAAGTCCTTTGTGTTTCTTCATCGGTTGCTGGATTGGATGAAGGAACACCTTCCGGTATTACCTTTTGTGTACGTAGATGTCCTTTGACTGATTTGGTTTGATTTACGTAGGTTTCCGATGCCAAACTTGTGAAACGGTTCGCCTGGTCACCCACGGAACCTGGTAAAGTTCACTGCTCCATTGAACCCGTCTCAGAAGTGTGCAAACTTCTGGTACCCAAGCATTACTTTAAGGAAAAAAGGTACGTTTCTTAAGACACCTCCATGCTAAATTTCATGTAACCAACCATACCTTCTAGGGCTCCCCTACCTCCTCCTGTTGTCACGGAAGGGGAAGAAGTGGTCCCCACGCCCCCTAAGAAGAAAACCAGACGACGAGGGAAGCGAGGCAAAGGGACATCCCAGAATCCTGAACCTGAAAACCCAACCGACATGATGACGTTGCCACTGGGAGAGGATAAGGGGTCTGTTTGCTCATGGTTCAGGGCCATGTTGGCCCGTGCCTACCGTTTCCTGTACGTTATGACAACCGCTCTTCTATCCCTGTTCCGCTACGTGACACGCAGAGAACATCTTAATGTGATGGTTCACATTTTCCTCCTGATTGTAGTTTCTGTCTTCCTGTGGCGTATGGAAGTGGACCACTTAAAGTAAAGGATAGTTCCTGTGGCATGTGGGAATGTAATAATGCACTGTATCGAAACTTGAATGTTGGTATTAAATAAAATCATCCTAATCACATACATCGAAAGAAATTCAATACACATTAATCAAACTGGGGCTATCATAATATATGATGTCCATCAAATGTGGATAGGCAGCAATAATTATTGGTTGTTCAATGTACTGGCCATTGAATATGTATTACGATGTGTAAAATGCACAGATACATACACAACGTGATTGTACGTACGTGAGGCTACATAACTAAATCATTAACGAATACACAAGCACTACATTCAGACGGCGTTACATTGAGGCGGCTTGCAAGCAACCAAAGTGATAAAAATCTTTTCAATAGTGCTAATATGTATTTGGATGTCTAAATCGAAATCCATGTGGAAGCCTGAGATATTAATTGCCAACTCTATCTTGTATATAATATCGCATTTTAAACATGACTACATTGACTACACCAAGCATACAGAAGCAACTCTGTTGTTGACTCGTTTCATAGAACTTGAGGTTAAATAATGTCGGTTTCAAAGCCATTAGCCGTTCTCCAATGTACGAGTACCATTGGATTGGTCCGTTTTAAAGGAGATAATAAACGCCGCGGAAAAATACGAACTGGAATCCTTGAAAGAGGGTGCGGCGATGTTTCTTCCTGGTTACAGTACTCCAGCAAACGCATTCCAATTACTCGCATTTACAAAACGATATGGAAGCGGAGAAATCCATGCGGGAGTACATTAAGGACAACATTGACGCGGTCATGGACCAAACTGTGCTTCATGATTCCGACTGATTCTAGGTTTATTTATTCAAGACCCAATGTCATAAATATCTTAACGAGGTGCCTATTATAAATAAAAGCATAAACATTCAAACGGCGGACAAGAAAGAAAACGAAACGCTCAATTGAAAATACCGCTATTCCAGTCAATAACGCGTATAAAGCCGACATAAATATGAAGTCCACCTTATTCCAATCCGTCGGTACAGGGGTCCGTCTGTAGATTTCAATCAGAGCCATTTGTTTATGCTGCTTTCGCCCGTGCCTCACAAGATTGAAAAATTTATCCATCCAAACAAAAATCCCGTTACTGAGATACGTTTCAACTTTCCTTCTCAACACAGCTGACCATCCGTGTTTAAATTTCCAAGAATTCAGTATGGGAGGCATCGGAGGTTCGGTTGTGTGCTTGCAGTGAAAACCACTTTTTTTTTGATTATGAAAAAGTTGGTTGGAGATTCCAACATTTCGTTCCTCGAAATGTGCAGCTGAGAGTGTAACCTTGGGCTTGACGCTGGCGGTATTTTGTCCCTTCCTCCTTGCTGCGAGCATTTCGTCTGTTAACTGTTTTATAAGTCCTGTGAAAACTTGACACAATGCATCGTTATGCCGGACATACAACTCAGATTTATTGAGCCAGTATCTTAACCCGTAGAATTTCTCTGTGGAATGGTCACAGAATCTCCTCGCGCCTGGACCTGAGGAATGAATGAAGATTCCCTTTCGTATCACGTCATTCGCGTTTTGGAGTGTGGGCTCCTCTATTGGGAATATGACGTTGCTCGTTAGCTTTCCTTCGTAGACACTGTACATGACGAGATAGAACAAGAAAGCCATACCAACAAGCCATCGACGCCAGCCACCGTAGGCGTGCACCCGTTGTTGTAAGAGAAGGAGAAGGGCATCATTCCAAGTAAACCTCACAAATGGTTTAAGGAAAACTGGGACAAGTACAAATCCCAGCCAAATCCAGGTACTAAAAGGCAGTATCAGGAGATCAAAGTCTAGGACCCGTGGATCCTGCTGGGTGGAGCAATAGAATAAAGCTATGTCTTTGGTGGTAGTCAAGGATATGAGCGTCCTTTCATCCACAGACGTTTCCCGCCAGACGTCTATAAAAACAGATTGAAAACCCCAGGAGTCTAGGTCACGGAGTTTGGCATTTCCTAAATCCTGACTGTAAATGCCTGTTGCGTTCACAGCATCTAACAACCAAACGGCCACGATTCCTGATGATGAGAGGCACATCTGAAGGGCACGAATTAAGCCTTTGTGAGATTGGGGCCGAAGAGAACAGAAATGAGTATATGAGATTCCTTTTACGTTCAACTTTTGTGAATGCAGAATAAGGTCCGTTGCATTTGGCACCAGTAGTGTTGACTTGGGCATCCTTGTCATTTGAACCAACCATGGAGATGGCGTTGTTGGTGTAGGATACCTTTGTATCACCCATAGTTTTGTAACGTTGTTGAACCGTTGATTGAAAGACAGTATGAACACGTTTGGTGTCGTAAGAAACGCGCGGGCCTCATTCTTCTCTTTTGAATCGGAGAGACTGAACGGATTCCCCAAAGTAGCTAATAAAGGGGGTACTGAAGTCTCTTCCGTCAGATATAAGGTCATGCTGTGCTGGCCGTTGGTAACTAATGGTAATGCATTTGGAAAGATTATGAAGACGTAGAAGGTTGTGCGCCGATGAATGGTGGTTGTTGGCGAACTTGAAAGGTGGATCACGTTTGACAAGTTTCGAGAAAGGATGAGAAGGGGGCCATTAATAAATGCGAAATCCGGTAAAAATACATTACCCGGATGGAGCAGAGCTTGAAATACTTCGTTGGTTTCTGTGTTTCGGTCGTTAACTACACATGCACACATTGTCGACGTAGCTGTAGGTGTCCACACAGATTCACTTATGCGTAGAAAAGAAAATACACAACATAAGAATTTCACATCCATTGCAGATCCGTCATGTAACTAGCATGTCCTATTCCTTTAAGCTGACGAATTCCTATATTTCACTATGACGAATTCTACACACACTGGATGTGACATAAGTTCATGAATACTTTGAGTTGAGTAACTGGAAACGAAAGAGAAAGAGGACGGCTGAAATGGTTTTTGAGTGGCGTAATTTAATGATTAGAATTGGACTGCGGTATTGTATAGTGAACCTCCTTGGAATCCAACTTAACATTTGCTCCGTATGCTCATACGGTTTCTTCTATTCATAACTCTTTGTTGAGTGTGACAAAGGCACTTTGTGTATGACAAAGGGATTTGGTGGATAACAAAAGGTTTTATTAATTCATTTCCAATTGACGAACTATGTTTGGCTTGTCCATACCATTTTGCTGCTCTTTATCTTAAATATACTAGCACATAGCAAACAAGGTTGTTCTTCTAAATTGAACATCTACATCTTATGTGAAATAAATACCTTAATCTGGATGTTATAACGGATTACCCGCAAAATCCTTCTCACCTTTAATTTTAAATTGTAAACCGAAAAGTGGGGAATAACAATGCGGACGAACATCTCCATAAAGAACAATAGTATCGCAACCATCATTCCAAACAGAGCGGTCTCAAATACAAACTCCACCTTCATCCAGTTCATTGGAGCTGGACTGCGTCTGAACATTTCCAACATGTCTGATGCTTTCCTCTGCTTTCGCTCGTGGCGCACAACATTGAATACATTATCGATCCACCGCAGAACCCCGTTGCTGAGAAGCCCTTCGACTTTCTCTCTCAAACATGTGGACCATCCATGTTGAAACTTCCAAGAATTCACCAATGCCGGCATAGGAGGCTCTATAGTCGTCTTGCAGTTGCAGACATTCATTACCTGGTTTACTGCGAGCTGAGTGGAGATTCCAAGGTGAAGTTCCTCAACATGGGCTGCTTTCAAAATTAGGCTGGACATGAATTTTGTGTTGTCGAACCCTTTCTTCTTACTCTCCCCAACAATTAGATCCATATACTTTATTAGTCCCCCATGGAAGCCTTGACCCAAGGCAACATTATGTGAGCATGCATACGGTTCAGATTTGTTCAACCAATATTTTAAACCTGGGAACTTCTCTTTACCAGAATTATCAAATGTATATTCCCCAACTGAGGCTTGAATGAAGTATCCATTACGTATCACGTCGTCCACACCAGAGAGTTTGGGTTCCCTAACGGGGGATATGATAAAACTTGTTATTCGTCCTTCGTAAATATTGTACAGGATGAGGTAAAACAATCCAACCATTCCTACGAGCCATCTTCGCCAGCCCCCCGAAAGTTGCGACACACGCTGTTGCAGAAGGAGGAGTAATGCTTGGTTCCAACTTAACCCCACGGCCGGTTTGAGGAGTAGTGGAGATAGGATGAATGCCAGCCAAATCCAGACGCTGAATGGAAGTATTAGAAGGTCGAAATCTAGGGCACGCGGGTCTTGGGGAGCGGAACAATAGAATAAAGCAATGTCGGTGGTTGTTGTCAAGGATATGAACGTCCTCCCCTGTGTTCGGTCCCATAAGGCGTCTATGAAGAGAGATTGGTATCCCCAAGAATCCCAGTCATGCAACCTGTCATCTCCCAGATCCGAGGCAGAACGGCCCGTTACGTTTAACATCTCAAGAACAAGGACGGCAGTTACCGCAGCGGATGTGGGGCAGTTGGAAATGGCATGCATTAATCCGTACTTCGGGGAACACAAAATTTCGTAAGCACGGTCTGTTATGAATGTCCTCGGTGAGTTGAGGATGACGTCTGTGGCCCAGGGGACAAACAGTGTGAACGTGGGTAACGTTGTTAGTTGCAAAAGCCATAAAGCTGAGGTTGTTAGGGACCGGTATCTTTGTATTATCCAAATTTTTGTCACATTGTTCCCGCCTTCGTCAAATGACAGTAGAAAAGGGCTGGCTGTTGTAAGAAACAATTTGGCAGGCTTCATTTGCGTCCTATCGGAAAGGTCGAAGGAATGCAGCAAAAGACCTAACAAAGGTTGTAACCTACTTTGCTCAATAAGACAGAGAGTAATGCTGTTTTGAATGTTGGATACAAACGGTTGAGCACCCGGATGTATTATGAAGATGTAGAAATTCGTGTGGCGATGACGCGAGAACGTAGGTTGGTTTGATATATGGTACACATTTGAGATCGGAAGAGCGT